>BGZK01003833.1:0-18846 GCA_005406025.1 Eumeta japonica
ATATAAAGAAAAGTAATATGAAAACTATTTTGGGAATCAGTTCAAAATAATGTATTCCTTTCAAAAATGGCACTCGGATGCTGTTTAGTTTGCTTTCACGTTAAGTTTTTGGCCCATACTAAAACATAAACATTTTCATATAAATTTTTCGAACTCTGCTTGATAGGGTTGATTGGAAATAAATTTCTGTGCATCATTCTCTTGTAATATTATCTTAAAATTTCGGATATGTGAAACACTTATGACCATTTTGATGGACGCGAATTCCCTCAATAAAACCCGTCTTTATTATATACGTGGTTTAACAAAAAATTCTATAGAATTGTTGATGCAGGGAAGCCTTCACATAATCTCGAACTGCAAGAAGAATTGTTTAAAAAGTGGTTCAGTGATAAGTTTCGTGCTGTGCAATTGCATCCTGCATATTCGACGACATTCAGTGCGATCGCTTCTGACACAAATATCCCCATATAACAATAACATACATTCTCTCATCACACCGTGAAGCAATAATGAGCGTGCTCCACGGCCTGATAGCGGCCATTCTTCCTGTGATTACGCATCACCTGGCCGCCGCTATCTCGCCCCGATAGCGCCGCGCAGATAAGCCGATTTGTCTTCCTCTGCGTCTCGTAGAAGCACGTCTATTTCATGTTGATACAATATTTCCGCGAGTGTTTCTCACCACGGCAACCGCAAGAAGTTAGTGGATTTTAATTTTAAATGAAGTTCTTTGTATGCATTGCATAATACGAGTTCTCTGTTCAGTGATCGCGCGTGGCCACAGCGACATCTTCGAACGTTAATACTTTCTAGTCGATAGTACTAAATAATAAAATAAATTATCGATCACGTTTGTGTATTAAGTGTTATATTTAATTGAGCTTTTATGAGCAAAATACAAAATCAATAATTTCTTGGCATCTTTGACCTATTAGACACAGTTGTATTTATATCATTTTTGTAGATCACGCCATTGATATTATACCGAGTGCTATTTGACCGTTCGGGTGAACATCTTGGGTTGGATTCATATTTGCAGTGACACTCATGTCCGTTTTCTGAGAAACTGATTATTCACTGAGTTTGACGTATAAACATCCGTGCGTAGAAATGAAACCAATATCGAAATCTCGTAATATTGGTATTTTACGACGCCCTCGCCTTGACCGGTACCCTGTCTCCTATATGGATGAGACGCAATGCTTTCTGTTTTCGGAATATTTTTAACCGACTTCAAAACTAGTAGGAGGTTCTCAATTCGTCTGTATATTTTCTTACATATGTTTACGCTTATTTCCTTTTTAAATATATGGTTTATAACAACACATTTACATGTAATATCTGCTGTTGTCGATGTCATGCTACTTCTTCTTAGGGTTTCGTACCTAATAAGTCAAAACAAACCTCTTGTTGACAATTCAGTCTCGGTCCGCCTGCCCGTTCGTCCGTGTAACATGCAGCTGTTTCTTTTCAGAGTGATTTCTACGTACAGCTATTGCTTTGAATTTAGCACAGTCCCCTTCGTGGTGTAAATTATTCTGTTTTAGAAATAAATCTTTCAATTTATTTAGATCGAAGATCCTTACGCGACTTGCGGTAGGTGTTGATTGATAAATATTTTAACATAACCAAAAGCGTTATGCTTCCACCGTGCGACTTCATTCTCTCTCTCTCCTTTCTCTTGAAATCTATTATTTAGTATATCTTCATATAATCCATAATGAATTATTTATATCTAATGTATAGTAAACGACTCTTTATCCCAAAAATAATAAACGAAACCCCTTAATTTTATTACATTTGCATTAATTTTATTTAAATAAAAATTTGGTTATGTAAAATAAATTTGTTATACGGGCGAAAGTTTTACGTGACAACGACTTTGAATGGTAAAATCATTTTAATGTGAATATTCATTCGTATAGTAGGAAGAAGGATGAAATAATAGTAACAATTTAAAACATTTATTTATACAAAGAATTATATTTAAAACATTAATTTATACAAAGAATCTCGCACTGAATTTCATATTAACAAAATTTTATTTTTACCTTTACACATACATACGTATTTATATACAAATATACATACAATAACTTGCAATACATTTGCGCTATGCACTAATTCTCTAGCTAGCGCGCGGCAGACCGATCATAGTTGAGTGGGAGAGAGACGCAAGGCATTCGGCGGGCCTCTCTCTCGTTCGGTGACTCATCGTTACGTTACCGAGCGTTACACTTTTTCAAAGTGACTCCCAGCCGCAACCTAATTTAAGACGTTGTCACGTCAAAAAAAAATTCGTTCCTGACGGTAGTCCCTCGATTTTTTTGTATATTATACACTGCGTGAGAATAAAAGAAAAGTCTATCGATTTTTCAATTCAATTTCTGGTATTTCAAAAACGGCCAACGACCCGATCGGGGATGTTCTTACGGTTTACGGCGTACGGGATTTTCGGTGAAGCGAGTCGTACTCGCACTTGCACCGTTAATAAGATCATAATTCGGTCCGACGTCCGCGACGCCGTTGCTCTTAGGCCCCGGTGAATTTAGACGGCGGTGCGTATTTAAAACACAGATGCGCCACTCAAAACATTATCCGGCTAACGAGTTTCCGTTTAATGGCTTCGAGTTGTTGCTCGTATTGTACCGTCGGCGCTCGCATATTTTGTCTGGCGACGTTTCCACGTTTATTTCGACACAGTCCCATGTCGTCCACCGCCCGATGCGGATTGTTACACGATGCCCGCCTGTTTGCGGGCTTTTACCAACGGTCGACGTGGATGTCGTACAAAATTTTTCCTCTTGACTCATTATAGCGCGACGGCGCTTGTTACGGGTAGTACATGTGTCACTTTGGTGATTTACGCGCTTTAGATTTTGAATTATCGGAGTGTCAATAACAAGGGCCGGTGATATGTTAAAATATTTCTCGAATCATTTCACTGGCGATAGACGTGTGCAGCCGTCGTGCGTGGGAACCGATGGATATTCCGCTTCAGATAAAACAGTGAGTTTTCGGACGTTCCGCGTCGCGTTTCATTTACCGCGTGCCGATGTCATGTTTCGCTATTTACATGAGTTCGATTCTTTTTTTCGCGCTCACGATAAATCATTATACGCGCTCACGCTGTAATAACTTGCGTATTATCGGACGTCGATTAATACTTATCATACGACTTTATCTAGAAGCGATACGCTAATCTGTTCTTTGTGGACACTGATTTTTCAATAATGAGGTGCCGCACCACGGCCGTTAGAGGGCTGCGCAGTTTTTTACGAGCGTTTTTTACTGGCGCACCTTCGCTGTACCTTGACGCACGCTTGTGGATGCTGTTCAAACAAACATAATCGCGTCATCGCCAGAGTTTGTACTAAAGTAGGCGTACAAAGTCGTAACGAGAACATGGTTCTCCCCAAAAACACGTATAGAAGAAAACAATATGATTATATTTATCAACTGCAAAAAACGTTAAAGTTCCTTCTTCAAAGAATAGTGATATTAAATTTGTATAATAATAATAATGTATCTCAACAGTTCAGCTATTAATTTTAGAAGGTTTTCTTTAATTTGTATTTTGAGTCACTAAACATCTGATCATTATTATTTCGTGATATATCTTTTATTCGTCAATAATATACAATTCTTTACTAAGGGCGTAGACGATATTTAAAATTAACATTTATTTTAGTATTATGAAATGTAATTATTGAATATTTTCCATCCGTACTTTACGCCTTGTAATTGAAATATCCATTACTACGTAAATTTATTTATAATAATAGTAATTTATTTATTCCACAAAAGTGCAATATTGTACAATCTGGGGCTTGAAATAGTCATAAAAACCTGTGTTATAGGTCACCAGGCTCCTCAAACGCAATGTACAAAGTGTGCGTGGATATATGCGGTGTATATCTATATGTGTACGGGTGAGGGCGCGCGCGCGCGCTTATGTGTATGTGTACGTGCGCGAGTGTGTTTGAGACTTTATATCAGTAATCACCTACTGATTTAATTGTAATCCGTTTCATAGTTAGTATAATAGTTATTATTTTACTATTTATATAGATTCTGTGTCCTCGTATAAGTAAATTGTTACAGAAACAAAGTGACTTTCTTATTGCATCATAATAAGGGAGAGAAAACATATTAATACTGTTTACGATTGTGTTGTAGAGGAAAGGACTCAAAAACAGAAAAATAGTGCGTGGAGTCCCTCCGCGCGGAAGAAGTGAAATTTCGTAATGTGGAATTGAAAATAGGAAGGGGTAGAAATTGATTTTTAGCAAACTCATATTGTTTCTTTAAGACAAACTTTATTAACATTGCTTACAATTAATAATTGATCGCATCTTTTAATTATCATTTTCGAGTGGAGAAATATCCAAATCTATAACATTTACAATGGGATTATGATAACTAAAGTAAGATACGAAATGTTTGAATAACCACGCGCATGCGCTTGGGATCTACCGACTCACTCTCTTTCTCTCTCTCTCTCTTGCGTTGGAATATTGGACGCTACTCATTGCTAACGCTCGCGCTGGCCTGCAATAGGTATACTACGCGCATGCGTTCGAATGCCCCGCATTCACTCTCGCTATGTTTCTTTCTATTCCCCTTCCTCAGGAGCGTTGAACGTTTAACACAACAGTGCTTTCATACCCCCTCCATGTAGCGTTAAACGTTTAACGCAACCTTGTTGGAAGTCACAGAAGTTTCACTTCAATAAAATTGTTAAATAAAGGAGGTCGATACAGACGAAGTAGGGCAAAGGTTATTTCGTCCTTTCAGGGATAGGATAGTGTTGTGATTTATATCAGTGTTGTTTCAGTACGGTATACAAAATAAATAATTGCCTAGTCGTCAACCCATTACTCATTTGGTAAAGTTTCGTCAGGGGATTCACCTATAAGGAAGGGAGTTACTAACCTTTAGAATTGCTCTTTAGGAATATTCAAGTTTGATAAGGTTGACTTTGTGAGCACCTCCACAAATGGAGATGCAGTAGACAATGAGCGACTGACACAGTGAGAAATACACATTTGAGTATGACAGGAGTAACATAAGACGTAAGATTTTAAAGACAAATACTTCAATTTGTCAAATAAGTTTTAAAGGCGAAACGACAACGTTTTGATAGATTTATCATTTGTCATATTTGTGTTCAGCATCGTTTTGGTAGCATCCAGGGCGACATGAATATTGTAGGTCAGGTGTGATAATAACGAGTGTCACAACCACACAGTTACAAGCTTATAACTAAGTAACTTCCGTTTGTATATTGCGTATGATATAATAAATATTTTTAGAGACGTTTTAAAATAATGTATAAAAATCCGGGAGACTGCGGTTTAAGTAAAATGGAATCGTGAAAATTCCTAACGATTAATATTGGCTGACCGTATTGAGTGTAAAGTAAATCGAATCGATATCGACTATATTTACCGCTACATCTAATCGATGTTTCTTTGACTTATCGATTGCTTATCGTATATTGTATTTGTGAATGGCCATAATTATGGTATATAAATAACGATAGAATTTACGCCTTGTGACTGGCGATTATGCGACACAAAGGCACACCAATACAACCTATCGTTGCTATTTGAGCAAATGAATTTAGTATAATTTCCAGTGTTACGAAAAAAAATGTAACTAGCAGATATATCTATATCACTTATGTCTTTAAATTTGTATGATTTTAATAAATTAAGATTCGGTCTCAAGAAGCATTGAGTGATTCAATATCAGCTTAAGAACGAAGGAATCCGAGTGACAACACTTATATTAAAATGTATTATTTAATATTTTTCTACATTAATAACCATTAGCAAGAATTTATAAATCATAGCAAAATCGGTTCAAGATTCTAAATTAAATCGTACTTATCAAAAAAAAAAAATGAATTTTTCGATATCCTATTCAATGTATTCGAAGCAGTTTTTCCTCATCAACCTCACCGATTAATGTAACGACTCGTATTATTATGAATTCGAAGTCGTATTCTTTGAATATCGTATTCATTAATATAATACATATTTTGTATATACACAGAAGTCAGTGTAAACAAATAGTAAATAAGGAATGGCCATTGCTTAAGTGTTTTGAATTTCGACCAACGAGATTGAAGTTTTAATTTATTGCAGGACGGCCTCGAGGTAATGCTGTCGGTGCCGAAGAAAGCGAACGATACGATGCACCTGTCCCTCCTGGAGGGTTGCGACGTCCCCACAGACAACCTGGGAGAAGTGGTCCTGCAGGATTCCTTCCACGTGTGGGATTCCAGGCAGTTGATCAGGAAGGGCAGGGAGAGAAGAGCTTTCCTCTTCGACTTGTATCTACTCCTAGCTAAAGAAGTGAAAGACTCACATGGCAAAGCAAAATATATTTACAAAAGTAAACTAATGGTGAGTTATTGTTTTCATGGTTCAATTTTTAGACGATCCCGTGTATTGATTATATGAAGTTTAAATATATTTACTTATATAAACTTTTAGATGACCATGAAAATAGTCTATGTAATGATGAAATGTGATTTTTAATTATTTTGACCCATTGCTTACATATTTTTGTATTCAAAAGACATTGTTGCTTTTAAGGTTCCGTAGCTTAAATGGCAAAAACGGTAGACTTACAATTTCATCATGTCCTTCCATCCGCTCGTATGTCATAGGCATTTTACTAAAAACTATAGGACGTATTTTAATGAAATTGGGAGTATGGGTTATAAAAGGACACTCTATGCATGTAGCAAGCTGAAAAAAATAGCAAGCATTACTCTGTGGCGCATATTTCGACAGTTCTTTTAAAAACGTTTGAAGATGAATTAGCAATTTTTTTGATTAAGTGAATGTTTTTGGAAATACCTAATCGATACGAAAGTAGCAATAATTGTGTTTCTTAAACCGAAAATATATAAAGGTAACACTTAATAAATTCTCACAACTAAAATTATCTGTAAGGTGGGTGGTTATACACGGTGGGATATGTCGTTTATGAGTCATTGTCGAAAACTTCTTAACAAAAGACGTAAGTGCCACGAAGATATGCTTTTTGCTGGCACACTTTTTCATATCGTATTTTTACATTTTGAAACTGTACTTAAAATTTAATACATTATTATGTATTTAGGCAAATACATTTAAATAACGATACATTATAACAAAATCACTTTATAATAACAAAATGTATTTAATATAGATTTTGTATAAAGATAAAAGAATTGATTGTTCTTGAATTATGTTCGAGAACGTGTAAAAATATGTGTATTGTGACCTCAAGTCATTTGATGATGTTGTTGATTGTGGAAAACAGTTAATAAAAATACATATGGTTATGGACAATATAAAATTATGGCAATACAAAATGATGTCATCAGTCATGTCATTAACACTCCACCTAAATCGGCCTGTGCCCGTATATAGACGTTATCAGCCCTAAACCGTACACTCAATAGGTTCATAGTATCAAACAAAACAACAATGTGCGGACTTCGAAGGGTGCTCCTTCGAAGTTCGCATATTGTGACGAGTAACTACGAAACCCTACATTGCGCGTCGCCTGGCATACACTTAACTATTTTTTTCAATCCGTCTAAATAAAGGGATGACGTGGAGATATAATGCTTCTTGCAAAGTTTACCAAAGTGGCTAATAGTATTTATTGTACTATACTATACCCATATTTTTGCAACCGCAAATAGATCTTAATGTTTAATAAACAATTAGTAAGATTGCGAATTTTATCAAATAGTGAATGTAGAAATTTATAATTATTAGTCACCTTAATTCCTATCTCCTCACTTACGAGAGTTGTAGTTAAAAAAATAGGTTAACCCTGTAGGCCAACTCTGAAACTTCCCACTATTTTCGAGTTCAAAACATCGAAATATACGGGATTTGACGCGATTTTTTTGAGTAAAAAAACGGTTTGTTTCGATTTTTTTTGACAACGATTTCTCGCAAACGAATCAACCGATTTTGACCTGGTTTGCGGCAATCGACGTGTTTTTAATAGGTTAAGAACTGATTAATTTTGGAATTGATCAGTAAAGCCATTTTAAAGTTATATTGATTAAACCACTTGGAAAAAATTTTTTTTTAGTTTTTTTTAAATTTCTCAAATTCTACCAGTCCAAATCGACCCAAACTTTCAGGAAATTTAAGTTTGGTGAAACTCTTTGAAACGCCGTTTAGTGGGCTCGATTCGGTTAAGCCGTTTAAAATTTATAAGAGGTTTACATACATACACACATACACACACACACACACACACACACAAATCCACACAGGCATACGGACATCATCTCAGGGATAATCAGGGAAGCTTCCTAAACCCTCAGAACGTCGAGATCTGATGAGAACTCGATTTTGCAAAATGGGGTGAAACCAATAACTTCCCGAAAAATTTTAGAAAATTTACAATTTTCTTAGCGGGAAGTTAAAAATATATCATATGTTTTATTAATGCATCGCACTCTTTACCTCAGACCTCGGATCTCGGAGTCACAGAGCATATCGAAGGCGACAGCACCAAGTTCGCCGTGTGGCCAGGCCGGGCGCCCATGTCCAGCGATTACAGGATAGTTCTAAAAGCACCATCTTTGGAAGTTAAGCAAACGTGGGTGCGGAGACTTAGGGAAGTTATACAGGTACGCAGGCTGTCATTAGTGTGCTCTTTTTGCTACTTACATGTTAATATATAAGAAAGATTTGAAAGCAGTTATACCAATTCACAAATATTGGTGATTCGATTTATTTATATACAAAAAAAAAAATATGTATGCGTACGCTCTACGCATTGTTATCTGCTAATATTATTTTCATCCAAAACTTAAATATCATGCTAATTGATTTTAACATTATTTATCTTTGAATTATATGTATCTCACGGGAGTTTTATTTCATTAATGTAATCTGGAAAATTAAACTAATATTAGTTTCTTTGTTTTTCATCACCAGGAGACGTACTTTAGCGGCGCGATGGCCGGCCTACAAGCGCCCAGAAGCTCGGCCCGAGTGCGTCCTACTAGTTCACAACGATCTAGCAGGTACGAAGAAATATTCAATATTGTCTATTGGATTTCCGATATTCAATTAAATTTTTCAAAACTGTTCGTCGCAGAAACACGATGAAAAACATCGTGTAATTTACATGCGCAATTTTGTTTAAAGACGAACGAAGACGAAGTCCATTAGAAGTCCAGAAAAATTGGGTTCTTTATTTTCATCTGAAATAAAGTTAACGCGCAGAATACAACTTTGTGTGTTGTTTAAGCTAATGTAAGGATATTTTTTTATACGACTTAACTAAACGAACGTATCTAATTAGGTTACACTTCAGTTTTTTCCTCAATACCCATTACTCCCAATGCTTCCAACAAAAATTCCAAAGGTTTGAGTTGAAAATTTACAAGCGTTATTTTTGGACAGGGATCTTGACGACACCATATTGGACGAAACAAATGAAAACGTTGATCGAAACTCGCTGGCCTCTTTCGGTAGTGGGAACACCACCGACTCCGATAAGGTAAGTCGGTATAATGCTGAATTTCAGAGGGATTTACACATTCTGTTACGGGTTTACATTGTAACAATGTTTTTTGTCCACTTTTGGGCTTTATGCATGTCTGCCGCACGGTTTTCATACATTCAGGAATTGATGGCATTTAAAGATTAATGCAATGGAATACTTCTTTATTATTCCCTTTCTACATATGATTTTCGATAAGAGTATGTCATTATGGATTCCTCGTGTACTGCGGCGGGTAACTGTAACTTTTTTCTTACGGTTCTAAATACACATGAAATCGCTCGGATCTTTCGTACGTGACATTCTATCAAATGACTTATTGACTTATATTCATTTTTTTCTTCATTGTCTCGGTTAATTTTTTTCCATTCTGCAAATAACTCGCCAATCCTGTCCCTAACATCCCCTCTTTCACGAAAAAGGAAAAGGAATTTCTATTTCGTTTTTTAGGATTCTACATCAAAACGATTGTCAACGGACAGTAGAAGATTAATAATAAGGTCCCATCCTACTGCTGATAGTAGGAAAGACGGACAACGGAAGTTTAAAGTTCTGGTGTCCGTCTTTCTTTCTGTCAGCAGGTTGTATCTCATGAACCGTAATAGGCAAATAGTTGAAATTTTCAGTTTGTATTTCTATTCCCGCTATAACTACAAATAATAAAAATAATATTAAATTAAACATAAAAGAGTGCCCCGTATGAGAAACGTATTTCTCGTCGAATTTCTTGCACGAATCCAATAATGGCAATAGGTAAATGCTTGAACGTTTACATAGTTTATATTATTATAGTCGCTAATATTGAAAATAATTATAATAAAGATAAAAAGGGTTGCCATACAAGAAATGTTTTTTTTTCGACGTTTTTTGTTAAATTTTAATTTTGTTTTTGTTTTTAATTAAATATTTTTAAAAAGTATGTAGTATGCAATATTGTATAGAGGTATTGAAACCTTCGTGTGCGGTCCCAACTCACACTTGACCGGTTTTTCTTTTTCTTATTACGCTTTTCATTTTTGTATCTTACAAATGCTTATTAAATTTATCGAAAAAATTTGACTCTTTGGGTTTTCCATCCATTTGATAAAATTTTCTAATGCACTCCTTATCGACCCTTCTATCACGCATAGGCTATTTTTTGATAAGTCAATTTTTATTTATCCTCTCCAGATGGCCAAACCAACTCAACTTACATTTTTCTACTGAATGAATGTTTAAATCTTGTCAGAGTCGGATAAGAATTGGTAAAACCTTTTTTTATTTACTAAAAAAAGTTTTTGCCATTTTATTGTTTAAAATCTACTTACAATCAATAATGTTTATCTGAGCTCTTATGATAAATGTTTTTTGAATACCCCGTTCCATGTGACAGTATGATTTTTTCTCTATGATTATCCGCTGCTTAAGGGAAACTTTACAAAGGCTTTATTCAATCTTCATATTTTTTCATATCAACAACAGTATTTTATAAAGATTTAAAATAGAATGATCAATTATTATCACATGCGGAATGGCCATTAAATCTCCTCAATGGGTATTTTTCCATTCCTTCAGTTTGGTTCGTACCAAATTCTGTTCATGTCTAGAGCACGTACCGCTGTTCTTTCGTTCCCCTTTTCTCGACGTCTGTAGCGCACGCCGTCATATTTTTCATTTTGTCAGCACTACTATCGAAATATTTTATCACCATTGACGTCGATTTGTTCTCTATTATTTCTCATAGTCACATATAAATTTTTCGTTCTGAAATAAATTTATCGAGATTCGAAGTTCAACATTGCTGTATTTGCCTTTAATAGTCAGTTATAAATATTATGAAACATATGTCTTTAACTACATTAGTTGTAGATACCAAATTTTATCAATAACGAACGTTATTTTGATACACCTTTAAAATTCTAAATGCTTATCATGCACCCCTTTTAAAATAAGTTTATCCTTTGATTAATTCGATATCAATCGCATTTATTGAATTCCTTAAAACAACACATAGATATTATGTTCCTAGCTCTACATTAGATACTTCAGTTTGAAACTTTGTTTTTACAAATTTGGCTGATGCGTTGTTCAGGTGGCACTGCTCCACTTGTATTCTCTTTCACCGTCGCGGTTGGAATGTGACTTCGGAAAAATGTGTTTATAGGTTTGGTGTGATCGGGCCTCGCCTCGGACAGAGCCGGCCCGACCCCATACCTTATTCTCACGGAATTTAGACGTGAAGTAGTAGCTTCTATTGTTTTTCGTTTAGTGAGAGTTCGGGTAACCTACACACCCCTTCGTCAGATACAGTAGCGGCTTTATAAAATAAACTACTCTAGGAGGATTCCTGTAATTCAAGAGAGTCCCTTCCTAAGTTTATCTTGTCAGGCCGCCCGTCTTATTCTGAAGGTAATAAAGACGCTTAAATGATCTGCCAAGAGCAAACGGAGCTAGTCAACCACCCACCACCACCTTGAGACGGCAAAACTGGCTTCGATCGTTGTAATCGAGATACATATATCTTCTCCTGCCGATGTATTGTAATTAAATTATCCTAGTGACAATCTGATACACTCGTTTGTGTCCGTGATGATATAAGTCTGTATGTCCGGAAAGATGTTTGCTGCCGATACCGCAGCAATCTTGAGGTTATCGATCTGTCTATTCTTTGAGTACGCGTATATTGTGATGAACATGTTCGTTTCTACGCCTGTCTTGATAAATCTCATAGCAATAATATCAAAATCTGACTCATTCAGAACGTCCAAATCGCGAATGACTTCTGTGCTCGAACAGATCTTCTTTGCGAAGATCGTAGTACTAGTTGACTTAATGCTTATCACGTAGTGCGGCCCATATCACCCACTATCGACCATGCTGGGTGAACTGTATACGACTTTGCCTTGGTTTATGGTTTGATGTATATGGTATCATCACACATGTGCGTATTGGATATGGCGAGCTATACCTTCTCCCTGTTTCGGTCTTCTACTGATCTCACATTCCGACAATTATATGGTCTATATTGATGCCCTACTCGGATCGTCACACTGGTTAAAAGTAAAGTACTTGCGGTCAATCATAGAAAATAAACGCCTGTCTTTGACACTATAGGTCCGGAGACAGGAATAGGATGAGTACTTATCTTTGCGTCTTATTTATCGGAGTGAGTTTACTTGAAATCGAAAGATCCTAACGCTTGCGCTGATTTTATTGCTGCATTAGTTCTACAGGCCATGGATTTATATATTCCGAAGTCTGTGGTACCGACAGGTGGCAAATGGCAACTCTGGTTTGGTAAACCTTGTGCAACGGAATCTCGCCGTGAATAGAAAGGCTGTCAAGCCGAGTGAATTATATGATAACTGATGGAACAATTGCCGACCTACTTAAAAAAAGAAAGTTAATTCTGCCTCCATGTTCTATAAAAAGGCAAAGGCTTTTATAAGTCTGAATATATTGATGGAATTCGCGAGAGATTGTTTTACGTTTTAGAATCTCATGCATTTTGGTTTCTAACCCAATCTGTCCAAGGTAATTTTTGTCAATTGACATTTCCACTCATGCGCAGGGTGTATGGGTAGCTGGTCCATATTGAAACAAACTCGACTTTGGATGA
This sequence comes from Eumeta japonica, assembly GCA_005406025.1. NCBI lineage: Eukaryota > Metazoa > Arthropoda > Insecta > Lepidoptera > Psychidae > Eumeta > Eumeta japonica. The sequence goes on from BGZK01003833.1 coordinate 13,139, forward strand.
TGGTGGCAGAGAATCACAGTCTACAACTACCATTGTGCTTAAAATATATGTTCCTGAGTTGGTATCGGTCTTCATTCGCCTGTTTTGTCACTCATATTCATTTGGCGTTGTCCCGAATTTTTGGAAGACTGTTTTTGTGCGCGCCCTATCCCTAAGAAAGTTGAAAACTCAGATACGTCCAATAACATACCTATTGCAATCACTTCCTTGTTCTTTAATAACGGAATCCGTTATCATCCACCCGCTTTTGGGCTACCTAGAAGAACATCATTTAATAATAACCGCCAGTACGTTTTGCGAAATAGCAGCTCAGTTAGTTATTTTGTTATTTTTTTGACCTTTCATTGGGCGGTGGCAATCGAAAGCAAGCGGGAGGTTCTTATTGTAAGTTTGAATGTAGCGAAGGCCTTTAACAGGGATTAACATCAAGCACAAAGCACTTGCAGCTTTCTTCTTACGGTTTTTCATTACGGTTACGGTACGGTGAGTGGATGGGCAATTTTTTAATGGGACGAAGCATTAAGATTGAAATTGACTTTTTATGATCAGATCGTAAGCCCGTGAACGCTGATGTCTCAAGACTGTACACTATCTCCCACTCTGTTTATTATGTTTCTCGATGATTTCTAAAGATTGGTAACGTTCGTTACTATGAGGATGGCAGTAATTCGGCCACACTATATTCTGGCCACAATAATATTTCTCAGTACCGTGTTGATGAGTGTTGAAACCAAATTATGGTTGAAATAGAAAAATTGAAAAATGTGATCGAAAATTCGCCTTAACCTTAGAGCAAATCTTGCAATGTATAAGCTTGATCTCGTTGAATTTAACCCTCAAAAAATACAATTTTTTGTATTCACTGTTAAAAAATCCTGTTCGTTCCTTCTACTCTATTCGAAAGCACTCCTCTTAGTGTCGCATGGAGTATCGGGATCCATGGTTTCAACATATAGAAAAGCATTGTCTTGCGATCATTTGGAATGCAACGTAAAACTTTTTTCTAAAAAAGCTTTGGGGTCCTCAATAGAGCGTGAAGGTGCTTCAACCTTCAATCGCTTCTTACTTTATAAGGCGTGTTCAATCTCATTTAGAGTACTCATTTCTGCCACGTACGGCGGGGCTTTGTAATGACTTACCATAATCGGTATTCTCAATGAATTTAGACAAGATAGTCTTCTAGAAACCAGCCGACTCCTTTTTAAAAGGTTGGAAACACATTAGTGACTCCCCTGCGTTGCGAATGTCCAAAGGTGGCGTTAACCATCTCCTTTTGAATGGCCCGCATGCTGTTTGCCCCTTGTGAATACTATAAAAAAATTCAAATCAGAAATTTCTAAGTACTCTATGTAGGTATTTATTTTACATTTTAAAATATAGAAAGAGGTGATATAGTCATAAAACCTTTTTTACCTTTTGCCCTCTTCACGACAATTGGTCTGCGAGTGTTGAGTGCAGTCGCGTGTGAAGGTTCACTCGTGCAAAGGTGATTATACTCTTGTTTGGTATGGTAATGGTAGAGAGATGCATTACAAATCTTTACTTTATTTTCAGTTCTCAGATTTTTTATATTATCTGTGCAGTATTACTACAACGTGGAACGATTTTATTTAACATTTTTGAAATGCATGTGTTGTTATGAAAAATATCTATGCACATGAAACACATTTACGCTTATACATATTTTCTCCAATTTTAAATGTGTACAGAAAATATTGAGGAAAATGTGTATAAGCATAAGTGACTATTATGAATACTCATGTGTTCATTTGAAAGAATACATAAAATAATTATTATTCGCAGTAACATGAAATCAAATCACAATAATATCAGCAGTAAAATAGAATTAAGTAATTATATTGCACACCTCTTAAAGAGAAGTGCTTGAGTTGTGCTCTACACTCGACATGTTAGGTTATGCAATTTTTGCATTTAAATTACCGCTATTATTTTTAAACTGTCTTATTAATGTCTTACTAATTTAATATATATAGATGAAGAAATAAGTCTCCTAGTCTAAGTACCAATACGTATGCCGCATAATCGCAGCACTTTATGACAAAGAGAGGCTCGAGCGAAATAAAAACTCCAGTATCCCTGTAAAAATCTCTTTATTTCAACAGAAACAATTAACCAATTAGAGTAGAAGCAGGCACAATATTAATGTGTCAAGGGCTGTTATTTTGTTTTGATAGCAATATTGTCGACAGTAACATGTGCCAATATTTCACTATCGACCATGGAATTTTATCTATCTTATCGACAATGTCTTGATTTCTTCCTAGTTTTATTATATTTTAATCAGGTTAGAGTTAAGAAAAAAAACTAATGACCCGTCGCGGGATGCTTGGCAGATGTGAAACAACGAAACTATTTTATATAAAAAATACACGTAAACGTTTTTATTAAAGCAAATAAATATGGCATAATCAAAAACGAAAAATTCAGGTTTTTTTTTAAGAAAAATTATTCTTTATGTAAAAAACCTTTTCTATTTTTCTTTTTGAGGGATATATTGTAGGATATATGATATTAGGAATCAAAAGAAAAAGAAAAGCTTTAGGTTTTTAATCGTAATATTTAATTCGATATCTCATCACATACTTTTGTTATAGTACCAGTCGATTCGTTCGTCTACAAAAATTCTAATGACCGTGTACGACTCGTGCGCAGAGTCCAGTAGAAAGGGGCTTAGCTTGAATAGAGACGTCGTCTGGGTCTCTAGTGGATACTCACCGCCTGCACAAACGACTCGTGCAGAGTCGAGTGGAGGGGAGCGTGGCTAATTGAAGGGCAGTTGAATTGAAGTGCGTTAAACAAATGAAGCTGTATTAGAATTTAAATACTTCAATATTAATTTGACAAAAGTGCTGTATTGAACGACATTTGTTTTCTTATTGTCTTAACTAAGCTTCGTTTATTTAAAAAGCAACATTTTTGGCATCTATTGAAAATGTATCGACATACGGTCTGCTACAAATCTGGATCAAGCAATATAAGATTCCTTTATAGTGGAAATCAGATCAAGTCATCAAATGCCAATAAGGGGCGGCTCGGTGCCGGCGGCGGGCGCCGACGGGACTATCGCCCCGCTGTCGCGGTGCAAGACTCGCCGCGTACCCGCCGTAACGCTAGGCGCTGCAGCTGCTTGCACGCAATAGTGTTTGATTGGCGCTCAGTCTGTTAATTTTCATTAACTATCGCCAATTTATTGTTGTTAAGCTAAAATAATAAATAAATGATCTTTATTAGTTCCATTCTAGCAATACAATAATTAAAATTATTCTAACGATATATTAAATAATAATTACAATTTATAAATTGAAATTAAAAATGTCTATTAATTTTCCTTTATTATCACCGTCATCGACTGCATGAATACAGGAAAACGTGCCTAAAACGCGTAGTGCGCTTTGATTGACGTTTCTCAACAGGCGACGAGCGTGTTTTTGTAAATTGTGAAATCTTCTTACATTATAATTAGAAATATTTTTCACAACAAAGATTAATAAAGGTTGCGTATTTTTTCTAGAATCCTTCTATTTTCGCTATTTTTAGATAAGGTAATAAAATGAAACATCGTTTTTAGTCCGCTCTATTTTGCTTTATTAGTATTAAATCCCAATATGCTATTTTGAACACGTAAACAATAATAAAGTTGGTGTTTCTAATTTGAAAGTTTGAATAATGCATGAGCTGAAAACGTTAGTCCGAAATTGACTTAGCTTGTTGTTGGAATAAACTTCAAGTACTAATGTACACATGTAAATAACTTTGAAGCCTGGCAGGCGGCCAGTCGATCGTCGATGGCGTTCCGGCTGATAACTGTAGAATAGTTTTCAAAATAAAAATGGTAGCTATTGCTTTCAGTTCGACTTTAAAAAATCAGATTTCATTAATCAGATTTCACAATTTAGACTGTTCTGACTTGTATCTATTTTCAAGCTTATGTGAGGTAAGTATGTGTATATGTATCGGTATATATATATACATCCATACGTACATTACGTACATGTATGTGTATATATATACCGATTAGATTATTCTCCTATTATCCGAAATCGTTAGTCGGTATAAGCTCATACAGCCTCGACACTAATCAGCGGGTTTGAAGAAAGTCTAATGAAAGTAAAATTATTTTCATTGATTGAGAAACTTCTTGACAAATCTATTATAAACGCTAATTATTTCTAACCACGATGATTGCCTCCAAAAGTATTTATCAGAATCTATTTCTTAACTCGTTTCAGAGAAATCATCGAAAGAAATGAATATGAATGCTTTTCCTAATTTGTTCATAATTCGTAGAAATTATTTAAGTACCTCCATAATAACGGCTAACCGGCGAAGTGGTGTAGGACGGCAGTAGCTTTGTGTGTTTGTGTACGTAGATGAGTGTGTGCGCGTGTTTGCATATGTGTGTATGCGCGCGCGTGTATATGGATATACGTGTGTGTGTATGCGCGTGTGTGTGTGTGCTCATGCGTGTGTGTCGTATACTAGCACGTGTGCTTTTATATCATATAATTACTTCTATGTTATATTTCGCAGAAACTGCTTATTCTATGACTACTATTTCTTTCACAGAATTAATTTAAAAAAGGATTATGCTTTTTTTTTTCTAAATAAGACTTGATTGCTTCTATTCGTTATATTATTTTTATTGGAGACTACGTTCGATTTAGTCAAACTCTACGACCCATCGTAATGAACCCAATAATTTTGCATTCTTGTATTGTTAATTCGCTTTCACCCATCACACCCATAACACCAACTATGAATATTTAAATTTGCGACTTTATCGGAGCAGGAAAGCATATAAATACGTTTTTTATTCGGTATATAAATAAGAAGAACTATGTCTTATCGTACATCTGGTTTTAGTAACGGAAGTAATTATGAAACTAAATCGAAAAAGTTACATCCTGTTAATTTTTGTAGCGGTTTTAGTTTTAAAAACGCGCCCGTGAGGAAATAAGACGCCGTCCCGTCGGCAGCAAAAAACGACTCGTAGTCCACGCCGGAGAGGTCTTTCAACCACTCTTAATTTACAAACTTTCGAATATCCGTTCCTGAAATTCTACCGCAACTGCAGGCCGCGGCTGCTCTGATCGCGGGAAATTTATTTTTAGCTTTACATCGCCCGTAGATTCATTAAAGTTTAGTCTGACCGGTCGCATGAATAATTCTCATGATTGCTATTTTGCCGTATAATCAATAAAAGTAACCGTTGTCTTGGGACGACATTATTATTCTTTGTGTATCACATCAAATGGAAAACCTTTACTCTTCATCGTTTTCATTTTACGAATTAAAATTTTATAAATTTTTAATTTTCGTGATTATATAATTGTATATTATAATGTTTAGTTGAAATGGAAAACTTTATACAGTTTCTTAGCTCGCGAAAGTATTATTTTTTTACACAAACATCGAACGTCGCCGGCAAATCACTCCTGATCTTATAATTAGATGTTCCTAAAAGAATCTAATAGTATATTTTTTATTATATAAAAAATAAGATTTTCGGCCGAAACTTTTATACCTGCGAATGTTGTTTATATTAGCGAAAGCATTCAGAGGAAGAGTTTATTTGAAGATAAATTATTCTGGAAACATTTCAAATACTGATATAATTTTGGACACAGTCAACTACATTAAACTGTAAGTAAATGAAGGGATTGTATTTTTGCAGGTCCTTTTAAAGG
>BGZK01003834.1:0-18834 GCA_005406025.1 Eumeta japonica
AATCGCGATAATATAGATTATAATAATTTACAAATTAAGGCTATTTTTAATTATTGTAAAAGAAAGGAAACCCCTATCAGCAAACAATATGAGCTCTTTTAGAATTTTAGAACTACTTTTAGCCCTCAGAAAAATGCTCCTAAAATCCTGAAATATGAGCGTGTTTTTCTATGTGCTTTTAATTTTAATGGAAAGTTTATTTTAGGTCAGAAGACCTTTTAGTTGTTTTTGCCTAGTTTTTCAGCATGTCTATATGCCGCCGACATTTCGCTGATGCCACTCAACTCGCCAGTAGATTCAAAAAACCTTGTTGAAAAATTTTTATGAAAGACTAGGCAAAAGCAACTAAAAGGTCTTCTGACCCAATAATAAATTTCAAATAAAATTGCTTAATAGCGGATAAATCATTTTTGAATTATTTTAATGGAAAAGTTTCATTAATATATGTTTTGTGCATGGAAATAAAAGACGCGTGTGAACTCGAATACTAGAACTCGTTCTTTCAATTCTGAAAATAGATAATAAAATAGCCGTTAATAAATTCTGTTTGTGCAATGATATAAAATGAGATTTCAGCCTTACTTACCTCTGCTTTCATTTATTAATACTTTTTCTCAATGATTTTATTAAAATCACAACTGAACAGCGCAAAATTATCACAATAATAACAGGCAAACGCAAAATGTTGAAATTATTAAGAAAAGGAAAACAAACTACCGTTACCCCTCAGAAAAACCTCACAAATAAAAAACCTTTTCGTAAGTCCTAAATTCTGCAGGAGGGTAATCATAAAACCCTTAGAAAAAAAAGAGTCTTAAGAGTCATATTTAGGAGCGCTTCAAAAATTGTTTGATGGAGTGAGCCGTGCTCAGATCATGCTATTTATGTGTTTTCTTTGAGTTATTGTTCTTTCAATTCTCAATTTTCTTTTTTAAAGATAATGAATATAAAGTTAAAAGTATGAACTTCCCTTTAAAGGGTTTCAAGTCTACTGATGATCGATGTAGCTCACATGAAATGTCTAGAAGACACACGAAAAATAACTTGAGATTTTCCCAACTATTTTATATTTATTTCGTCTTTTGCGAATTTCTCACGAATTTATGTGCTGTTGTTCCAGTTGTGCCTTTTGTGTTTAAAACGCTTAAAACTAACACATATTTCGCCAATTTTCCCATTTTTGTAACATTTGTAGTCTTTTTTTTTACATTTTTTAGCGAAGTTTTGTTCCTTTTCATAAATATTATTGTATTAGTTTCCAAACATTTTAATATATATATATATATATATATATATATATACGGCCTTATTAAAAAAAAAATTATACAACGTTTAATAAGCTCTTAATTGACTAATTTCTACGGATGTAAAAATTTGGATCCTTTTATATTGGCATATTGTATGTGACGGTGTATATATTTTGAATTCGTATGGCAGCAAAATAAAATCATAATTCTTATTCAGTAAATGTAATGTTGTTATAGAATAAAAAATTATTTATATGCAACGTCAACACATAAAATCAGAAGATTTACCATTCGTTCAATATTTTTTGTACTCCACTGTTTGCAATTCATGCGTTTTTTTCTTTCTTTCGTTCTGTTCATTGTTATTTTTATGGAAATTAATATATTGCACTTGTTGCCCTGTTTAAGGCTTTTGTTTGCTTGGTAATTCTTTTTTGTTTCAATTAATCGGTAGGTAGTAGTATCATGTTAGCAATACGAAATCGATGGAGATAAACATATTTATAGACCAGCAAATCATTTTCATTTTGGTGCTTAAGATGTCAACAGGTGTTTTTCGGGCTTTTCTTTTGTAGTCTTATAAAGACAACAAACAAAAAGCTTTTACTTTGTAAATAATTCGTTGCGAGTGGCATTCAAAATGTTTTATCAAGTGAGTTAAAAAAATATATTGGGTCTAGTCATATCGTTTGACATTGTATATAGAGAATCAATTTCAAATAAAAGAGATTTAAAAGTAATTTACAAATAATTTGTTTGAGAATTTAATAACTGTGTTGGGGATAGCAACATACAACGTTAAACGATACAATTAGTGGTAGTGAATTATGATTTTAAATCAGCATTTGATGTATTCAGTCATAACATTATTTTACTATTATTACATTATACTTTACAAACTAAATTTTCAAATTATATGTGCTCAATATGGGTGGAGTAAGGAATGTCATATATCTGAGATGGTATTAACAAAATATTTGTAGATTTCTGTGGATGATGGATGGATTTCTGTGCACGACCTGTGCCTACACATAGAAGAACGTTAAAGTCAAAGATCCTTATGGTTTTTCTTCACCTCCGAATAGAAATGAAGGTGATATTTGTATATTTTTTTTAGAATAACGAATTACGTTAGGAAGAGTCAAATTTTTCAAGACCAATATTTACTCACAAAAATATACACAAAGTACAAGATGCTAAAGCTTTTGAACTTCATTATTAAGTTCTATAGTTCTATCATATAAATTTGTACAAAAATCTTGAAAAAATAACGTCAGTATTTAGTTTAATTTAATCGATTCACTCTAAAAGAAAATTGAAAAAACTTGATTTAACAAAAAATTAGCGACATCTAGTTTTCATCACTAAATTATGTTTGTTTTGGTAGATGTCTCCGATTAGTACAACAACTTTCGTTATATACACAATTATTTGACAAATACATTTATACATTCACAGGCTCACTTATTTTCGTGACGATTTTTATTAATTCACAGTATCCACGAGCCGCGTTAAGGAACTTCGTTCCAAAACTAAATAAATAAAAGAGCTAAGGAGTGCGAAAAGATAGTAAGCTTAATTACCTCTTCAAAAGCAAACTTAGGACTTGTAGCTGACATTTTATTATTGAAAATTGTCCAGTACTAATGCTGCCTTTTATTTCTTGCTCAATTTCGTTTAGTTTTAACACCATCATACATGTTCTGGAAATCGTAGCATTTTCAAATCGCTAACAGTTTGAAAATTGCAAAACTCATTTCGACATGTTCTAGATTTGCTAGAGTTTTGTGCTCCAACAATAAAACAAAAAGAAATTAAATAAAATGCAAAGTTCTTGTTTTCTTTGTTGGACTTGAAAACCTACAATCTAAAAAAGTTGGACGTAAACGATTTGCACAGTCAATTGGAAAAGGAGTAATTTTCAGTTGGATATTTTCTCTTCAAAAGTATAAATTGTTCTTAATTTTTATTAAAATAAAAAGAAACCGTATTAAATTTCGATTTTAAATCATATCCTTTTCTATAAAAACTTTGACTTAAACAAATTCATTTTATTCACTTCAGTATACACATGTGATGTGAAATCGAAAATTTTAAGCGATATGCGTATTTCAGAAAACCTGTTTGGCGACCGCAAATCATAAAAGCAAACTTTTAGCGATATGCGTTTGCCAGAATACCTATTTGGTGTTTGAAATGAAGCGCTAATTTTGAGCGATTTGTGTTTCCCAGTGTGTATGTGTCTTACGCCCTGTCTTGACTAGCAAATTATTTGTTATAACAACTGTCAAATAATTGTTAGCACAAAAATTTGGCACGTCTGGACCTCAGTTGTTACAGTTTTGTTATTGTTATGACACCGTTGTTAAAACAATTGTTTGAGCAACGATGTCTACCATCAAATGTTATTTTCATTTCATTTACGTCAAAACAAAATTGGAATGTTATGGTTTTCAAAGCAATATTGTCAACACGTTCTTTCCATACCAAAGACAGTAACAAATTCTTGTTACCAGTTCTGCTGACGTTTTGTTCATTATTATAACAAATAATTTGCTAGTGAAGACACGGTGTTAGAAATGCAGCTGGGTAACTTTTTGCTTCACTACTAGTGGCAACGCTGACATCCCTTTTGGGGTCCTGATACGTATGAGTAATAAATTCTTTAATATTTTTTATTAAGTATCTAATAATAATTTAATAAATTTGTATGTCAATAAGTTTGGCATAAATTTGTTGCTTGAGTTTGAAACAACTAAAAAGATTAAAATTTTTAGAAATATCACTAAACCAAACTGATAAATTAGGTAAACTTTCAATATTTTTAATTATTTTAATTTTTTTTTCTTAAATGTAATATGTGATGGAAATTTGGCTTACAAATGTGTTCTTATCTTATCCCATATTATTTTAATAAAATACTATTGCTGTTGTTGTATCGTCATGTGCACAAGCAACAATAAAGTAAAATTAGTTTACAGCTATTAAAGCACATTTTAAACCGCTTTCATCTTATGTTGGTTTACACTCATTGATTTATTGTTATCTCAATAACCGATAAGACAACTAAATCGTATTTATAGGCCTCTTAACTATATGTATGTATTTGTACATTGTACAACTTTTAAAACTGTATTTTAGTTGAATTTTAAAATTTCATACAAACACACATGTTATTATTTTTATTACGATTTTAACAAAATCTCACGTTTATTTTAAATGTTACATACCATACAGACTTTAATAAAAAAAAATAGTAGCAAAATTTAAACAGCTCTTTATCTCGTCTGTTTATTTGTTACTTTTTAGTTTGCAAATTATTAATTACTCTTTTTACTCTAAACAAAATTTTAACTCAACATTTTCTCACAATTTCTCATTTTGTTTGTTATTACCTATTTTTTTTTTTTTCAATAATGAGTAAAAAAATTTTATATAAATGTTTTACAACAATGTTTAACAATTCGTTTGTGCTGTACAAAGAGAAACAATAATTTATTTTGATCGGGAGGGTTTTGTAGAGCCAGAACAAATCATTCCCGTATCAGTTGCGTTTTGAAAGCGAACTTGAAAAAAACGTTGAAGAAAAATAATTTAAAAGTTGAAAATTAAAATCAGATAGAAGAAAAATAAGAACAGAAATACAAGTTGCGATTATTGAACAATTAAAAAATCAAAATCAATAGAAAATAATGGAATGGTCGTGGCTGAGAGATTGGTGGCGTTTAAAGAAATATCGTTCTGAGCAACGAATGCGACAGTTAAAATGCTCTGCACATGACATTAGCGATGATAATCAAACATCACTATCAAGCCAGCATTCAAATCACCACCATCATAAAAGTCTTAGTGGCAGTGATTTTGATGAAGAAGATATTGAAAAATTTATCAGTGATGATGATGATTTGCAGCAAAAGCGCCTAAGACGTCATCGAAGGCGTCTTAGGCTTAAGCGTTTGACTACAATCGAAAGTGTGAATAATGAAAATACAGATGATATTGAAACGTGTAAACAAGATAATGAAAACGGGAATGGGGAAAATGGAATAAATGTGCATGATGAAGACAAAGAATATTATGATGAAGGGGATGATGATGAAGTCGACGACTTTTGCTATTGTGACGAATGCTTAAATGTAGGTCTTTATCAATTTGTTTAACATATCGTACTCACACGTAAAAGGTGGCACACAATTAAAAATGCTTATCTTTAAAACACGCGCAAAAAAATATTTTTTCGAGTTACACAAACCAAAAAAAAAAAAAATCTAAATACTGAGTTCATTTCCAAAGTGACAAAACTTGTTTTAAAACTATTTAAATTGTAAGCAGTACTTTTTAGCTTAAAAATGTGTGATTAAACTAAAATTTGTTGACTATTGTTAATTAATTGTTGCTTAGTATGATGGCAATCAATCAAAACATGCGAAACGACTTGACTGGTTCTTGACCATAATTAACAGGGCAATATAATTTGAGATTTTACTTATTTAGAAATGTGCCTTCTGAATAGTTTTAAATTTTGAGTTGTAGATACACTTATAACTTATACCAACATTTTGCTAGAAAAATTTAAATACTGACATTTTCCCTTCTTTCTCTCAGTGTATTAAAAGTGCATTGTTATTTTTATTTGTAGTCGACCATAAAATAAACAATTAAATGTTTCAGATATTTTGTTATTGTGTTTTGAGCTTTGGGAAGTCATTATTATTTTATACTTGAAAATTTTCTTAACATTTAAAACATATTTGCCGCCAACAAAATTTTAATTGCCCATATTAATAGATGCAAGTGTTGTATTGTAAATTAGGCATTTCTGCGTTTATTATTAAAGAATATAATTAAACAGAAAATATAAATATTCAAGTTCATATGTACGTATCAGTGTATTTCTCCTAAAGCAACAAAGTATTTATCAGTTTATTAATTATCTACATCTTTCAATTTTATAAAATGATTTATTTTTGTTTATTGTTTATTTAGAGATTAAGAACCGAGTTGTTTATATATGGGTGTTTCCATAAAAATGTCAGCTATGACTGGAAAAATAAAATTTCTGTATAGAAAGGCCTTAATGGGAGGAGAAATGCAATATGTGGTATTTAGAGGTTCATTCGTACATATACATAAATTCTCTTGAGCCGAAACTCATTAAGCCAAACTATTGGGTTTTAATGTACCTGATCGACGATGCGACGATGATATTCCATCCTATGATGTGTATACTATAGATGTGCTTGAACGTTTTTTTACACACGCTTATGAGCAAAATATTTTAATTAGGAACGAAATTGTTTTGTGGACTCACGATTATGTACGATAACCAGGGAAATTAGTTTAATTATTCATTTTCATGCATGCCATGTTTTTAGTCGCGTAATTTCACAGACAACAGACGACCAAGTGCCTACAATCTATTATTTTCATATTCAAATATGTGCGGAAATGTTGAAAATTCAAGAAAGCAATGATAAAATGTATTGACGAAACATCAAACCCCTTTGATAAAGAATTCGTCTTTGTGAAATAATTTCCGACTCATGATGATCTTCAAACCCATAACTGCTTGTTGTGAAACCTCATGGAATTCCATAATTTGGCATCAATAAACAAACCACAAAATTATGATCTTACGCTCAAGTACTCACACACGCGAAAATTGAATCACGATCGCTCGTGACAAGACATTTCACGGCACCTTAACATCTCTTGTCCATAGTATGAACTAGATTTATTCCATTTCATGTGCACAGTTCAATCCTCTTTGTTTTTATTTTTTTATTGTTGTATTAGTCACTTAAATTAAGGAATTTTCTAGGACCTGAGGCATTGGTAATGCAAGTTTAACTAAAAATAAAGATGGCGATGAAACACAGTACGTGCTTAGAGGAACTTGAATTACATACATTGATTTGTATGTGATTTTTACACATGTATTTAGGACACTATTACAACTTACTGATAACTATCGATAGGATTTTGTCGGTCGTATATTTCACTGATATCTCATAATTTGACCCTTAAGATATGATTGTGATCTTTGAACATATGAAGATTTTCAATTCAAACGAATTTAAATCCTAATATCATTAAATCTCATTGAGATATATGGCTGATAAAATCCTACTGATATCTACCAGTAAGTTGTAATAATGGCCGTAAGTGAATAAAGTCGAATTAAAATCAAGCTAAATTCTCACGTGCGATATTACGAATTTGTTTTTACAAAATCACTGAAAGATTATTTTTTATTTAAATATTTTTAATTTTTATATATGTACATAAATATGTATTGACGAATTTCCAAGGAGAAATATTCAGCTCACTGTAAGAATTTAAGAAAAATAAAACATCATTTTCGATTTCCAGGTCATTTCATATTCTTATACATGAATACATGGATATGTATGTGCATAATATGTATATATGCACATACATATGTATGCATATACTATAAATTATTTTCCGTTTGTATTTTAGCCATAATTTTTTCACCAAAAATTAAACCCTCTGAGTAAAACATTCTGGTATCAAATAATTTTGCAAAATCTATTTTACTTTATCTGTATGTAAAGTGACGTACGATATAATGGAAATGCCCATATACTAGTTAATTAAATAAAATCATGTATGTTGTGCCTAATTGTTGTTTGATTTATCGGTTGTCGAAATTATTATAAATTTTGTAGGTTGTTTAAAATACAATAAATATTAATCTCAGGTTTTAGGCATAGTGATAATTCGGATGATATCATCAGCTGAATTGTCCTTTTAAATTCGAATAAAATTTTAATTACTTGCCAAAAGCATAGCAAGAAAATAATTATAAAGAGAATTCGTAATTTAGGTTGAACGAGATGCTTTTGTTAGAAATACAACTGTGATAACCATTTGTATTATTTTTGTTGGTTACGTCCTTTGCATTTCAAGTGATGATAAGGTATTTAGCTTTTGTTTTCTCTAAAACTGCAGCGGCATAAGTTTTCTAACAAGTCTTATACATGCCGTTGATCAAAATTTAATAAAATTAGAAACTAGTATTGGCATTGAGTGCACTGGAGACTATCAATAAAAAACCATCAATCAATGCATGAGTGACGTATGATCGCAGAATTTGTGGAAGATATACAAATAATAGCTTTAATCACAATTTGTATTTTATATCATATCATATTATTGCACTTCATTTATTTCAATTTGCATTTGCCTCAGTAAATAAAATTTTTTGAAATCACTTTTAGTAAAATTTTGTATGAAATATTTGACTTAAAACACATTTCAAATCCATTCAAATTTGTATGAATATGCCCAAAGAAATGTAAAGTTATAGCCTATATTCACTACTTTGTCAAATAAGTATTTAATAAACTTAAAATATTTTTATTGAACACAAGCATTCAAAAATCCCATTCAATTTCATAATAATTTTCCTTCAAGATGTTATTAAAATTAAAACTCAGCTCATTTAAAATATTTTAGAATATAAAAGAAACTAAAGAAAATTATATAACAGCTATTTTCTTTGATCTCTACAGAAAGAAAAATTGTCATCAAGTTGATTTTGATTTTTAAAATTGTGAGTTAGGAAAAAAATGCGAAAGATAATTTATCATTGTATATAAATTTTTATACATTTCATAATTTTCATAAACACATTTGTACATATTATACTTACATACATATATTTACCTTCAAATCAATTAGCATCGTTTACATAAATTGTAAATTTTTATAAAAATAAAATGAGCTTCTGTATGAGAAGTTTGTACAAATTGTTACTGGATTTAACCAAATTGATCGAAAATTAATATTTTAGTAGACAGGGAATGGGGTATATTCATAAAAAATAAAATGTATTTAAAATCAATTTTAGTAAAATTTTATATAAAATATTTGACTTAAAACACATATCAAATTCATTGTAATTCTTATGAATATGACCAAATGACTTTGTTCGAATAATATTTTCAAAAGATTTTTAATACTTATAACAAACGCATTTGTTTGGAATCCTGCTGGATTTTTAGCGCATTATTTTATTGTGTTATGTACGTATTACTATTTGTATTTATTTTAATGTCTTTAATATCTATTTTACACAAAACACATGTTTCAATGCTGGCTTTGTTATTGGCTTTCAGCAAACTGAAATCGAACATGCAAATACTTTTGACAGCTTGTTAATCAACCACTCAACCAACTCCAATATTGCCACTGAAAAGAAAGAACTTAATATGCAATTTAGAGAGTGCCAAAGCAAAAATTTATTTTAACGAGCAAATAAATAATTGAAACACATTACTAGTTACATATTAGTTTTGCCATTTAAACAGTTATATAACGAATTACACAACCTTGCAAACTTTTTGTTTCCACTTTGAAAATTTTTAATATAATGTATATACATCTAAGTATGTCTAAACAAAATAAATCATTGGTTGTTTTCATCACATCAGAACTTTCTTACGAGCCCTCCTAATATTTTCCCTAGATATTCAAATCTGAGCAAGTATTAGCAGAGCTCATAACAAAAAATTCTGGCGTAATGCAAGTTTTTAATTGAATTGCTTATTAATTTTCTTAGGGCAGCCCTATCGCAGGGGTTGTGTTACTAGTAACTCTTTTTACAAAATTAATGCATTGTTTAGGAATGGGGCATTATTGTGTAATGCACAAATCATTAAGCTGCTGATTCGGAAGTTTAGCTGGAAAGTTAGGTCAGCAGCTGTTTGAACGAATAATAACAAACAAATCAACTAACCACTGCAACTATTCTTTTAATAAATAACTGATTTTAAATATGTATATGTATGTACAAATGTCTATTATGGGGCATATACAAAGTTTAATAAGCTGTTATTTAACAAAATTTTAAATAAAAGTTTAGTAAACCTTGTATAGATAATATTAAAAAAAAATAAATTTGCTATGATTTTTTCTAAAAAAATAAAGTTTAATTCGAAACCAAAATATTTCCTTCTCATTCTTCTGTTTTCAGGGTGACACGGAATTTTGTGAGAATAATGATGGCATGGATTCTGATGCAAGTACATCATCTAATCCTGGCAAACAGGTGGTTGTGGGTATATGCGCCATGGCGAAGAAGACACAATCGAAACCAATGAAAGAGATTCTAACACGTTTGCAAGATTTTGAATTCATCAAAATGGTTATATTTGAGGAAGATGTTATATTAAAGGTAAGTTTTATAAATATAACAACCATGTAATTGAAATAATTTGTGTTTTTTCAGGAACCGGTTGAAAATTGGCCCATATGTGACTGTTTGGTGTCATTTCACTCGAAAGGTTTCCCATTGGAAAAAGCCATACAATATGCTCAACTGCGCAAGCCATATGTTTTGAATAATCTACATATGCAATATGATATACAAGATCGGCGCAGGGTTTATGCAATTCTGGAAAAAGAAGGCATAGAAATACCACGTTATGCAGTATTAGATCGTGATTCGCCAGATCCAAAACGTAATATAACAAAATTTAATTAGTTAATTTTCTGGTTTAATGACATGGTACAACAGGAAACAAATGAGAAGAAAATGGGGTTTGGTCAGCTCTGCCAGAGCTTTTAGTAACACTTTTTTACGTAAAAATGTGCAAATTCTGCATTTAATTTTCAAAATCTGAAAGAAATTTTTCCTTTTTTTTACTTTCTTTAAGCACATTACATACAAACATAATTTTATAAAAAAAAAAGAAAAAAGTAATCAAACATCACCCAAGTTTTCCTCGAGTACTTTTTACGATAAAACAAAACTAACTAATCCCTTGCGTGCATAAAAAACTACTCGAAATTGATTCGTGCTTATGATTAAAAAGTAATTTATTGAAAATACAATAACAGAACAAACAGCAATCGAAAATTAATCATCCAGTGGGTAGTAAAAGACTCCTCCAGAAGAGTGGAGGAAAAGATGATCAGAAAATATAATAATACTTATTTAACATAACTCCTTTATAATTATCTGATGACTGATGAAGAGAATGGCAGTTAGTTAGCTTTCAATAATTTTTGCAAACAAACTGTTACTAGTGATTAAGTTTCGAAACAATTCTGAACTGTTGTTTTATTCAAAATCACATGACTGAAAATTTTTCGATGTTTGCCGACGAATTCGGCAAGATCATTATATTTTGAATAAATTTGCATAATCGTAATTACTTCTTTTAATTTCAGAATATTCTTTTTCATTTTTTCTTAATATTGTTTTCAAAGTTAAAAATTTTAACTTTCTGAATTCAAGTCTAGATGCTACTATAGTATTATAGTTCGCATATAAAACACATAAAGGTATTAACATAGAAGCAAAATTTGCCATACTGCTAGAGCTTCAAAAATGTGCACTTTTACACCGAAAATCTGCCAAATCTTTTAATCTTGTTGGGTGTAAAAATCTGAAAATGCAAATAAATAAAATAAAAATCATTCTGGCTGGGTTCAAAATTTTCTCTCCTTTTCGTCCTTTGCGTAGTAATTTGGTTTATAAAACTATAACTTCTTTACCAATGAGGTGTAATAGAGTATCCTCAGCGATTTTGTGAAAATATTAAGACTCATATTTGTAGAATCCATCACCCTCTTCTTAACGAAGCTACACAAAATAGTTTGGCTCTATTCTAACAAATCGTAAAATCAGAGAGAGAGAGAGAAGTTTCAGGTATGAATTATCCTACACAAATATGTTACATTACACCTAAGCTCAAAACTCAGTAAAAATATGAGATATCATGAAACTCCGTTATTTTTAAAAAGAGTAAAATTTTATGAAGTGTCACGTTTGAGATGGCTTATTTTTTATAAAATATCGTTAGTTTATTTATTAGTTCAATATTTTTATACTTTTGTGTAATTTCTGATATTTTTTAGAATATTGAAACATAGAATCAACAAATAAAATATCAACATTTTCCACACAGCATTTTAAAACCAGAAAATTACAATAAAAATAGAATAACCAACAACGAAAACAATATTTAATTAGTTTAAATAATTTCTGTTCCCTTAAACTTTCAGAACATGAGCTAATTGAATCTGAGGATCATGTGGAAGTCAATGGTATTACATTTAACAAACCCTTCGTTGAGAAGCCAGTTTCAGCAGAAGATCACAATATATACATATACTATCCAACTGGCGGTGGCGGCAGCCTCTTCAGAAAGGTATTTAAAATGTTAGAATTTTGTTATTTAATTTATTATATTAAATAAATTGCTTCGCCTCTTTAAAGATTGGCAGCTGCAGTAGCGTTTATTCCTGAATCTCGGTCCGTAAGACGGGTTCATTTATTTACGAAGATTTTATGCCTACTGATGGTATGTACATTTTTCTTATTTTTATAGCAAACATTTTTTTCGCTTTTGTTTCTTTTGCCAGCATTTTAAAGCTATTTTGATATGAACAAACAAATGTTTGTAGCAACTATTTAAATATTTTTTTATACATATATATTGTTTTTTTGAAATGATGTTTCTTTTTAAATAAACTGACTGCTGCTTTTAGATCGTTCTTATGTTAAATGTTTTGTTAATTTTTAATTGTTTAACTAATAAATTGTGTACACTTAGATACATAACATAAAATCAATTGCAAGACCTGACATTTTAAATCACACATATCATTATCACATCACTAAAATTCTTGGTTTCTAGTTTTCCATCAATTAATCATTTAATTATGATATCTTAATTTCATGTAAATTTGCAATTGTTAATTGGATAATTATTGTAAAGGTTTGTTTCAACAATAAAAAAAATCCAGCACCAAGCAAATTAATAAATTTGCTTAATTATATTTAAAGTTCAGTGATTCTCTGTTTGCTGATATTTTGATTATTAAAGCGCTACTTTTTACATTTAGAACCGATTCTCAGAGGCGAGTAATGTAATCGATATGTTCTGATAATTTTTCTTGTTAAAATCGGGGTTTTGCGAAAAAAACTTTTTTATGTTTTATTTTCTGTTCAACTTCTTTAAGAATATTGTCTTGTGGGATTTCCTCCCATTTTATAAGTGTATCAATACAATTCGATTTATGATAGTACTTTGAAATTAGCGTTTTACTTTCTTTACTTTATGTGATTATTAGGTGTGTTACGAAATTGTAGCATTTTATTATATTTGAATAAAATAAGGAAGATAAATTTATATAAATTGAAGTTGTATTAAATACGTTTTGATTTTACTTCACATTATATTAAGCAAAATTTATTTTTAATTCACTTGCATGTTTTGAAAAATTAAAAATGAAAAGTGAATGGAAACACAATCTCGCTCTGATTCCTAGTTTTAAATCAATTCTGTAATTGTTTCTGTTATCTCAATATTATTTTTTTAATTTTTTTTTTATTTTGCTTTTTTTAAAATCCATTTTCTAAGAAAAGAATTAGCCTTCTAAGCAAAAAAATAATAATATATTATTTGTTATAAAGAAAATCGCCAAACACAAAATCGTCTAAAATGAGTCAAAATGAATTTTTTAAGTAATTTTTTTTTATAAATTTTTGATAATTTTTGTCTTTAGCTTTGATTAGAAATGAAATTTTGGAAAAAAAATTAATTCGGGTTAATCAAAATATAATAAAGTTCTGATCTCGGTTTAGTCTCATTACCTCAAAGTTTAATGTGTGTATTAAAAATTAATATGTATTTGATATCTATATATAAACATTAAAACCAAAATTTAGTTTGAAAAATTTGAATTAAAGTACAAATTTATATTGATTTTTTTTAATAATCCCCGAAAATCTCTCATGTATCTTATTAGTAAAAAATCATTAATCTGTTGCAAAGAAAATTTCATTTAATGGTAGTAATGCAAGCAAAGGACTGCACTTAAATTTTTTTGTGGGAAAGGCGCCCATGATTAGTAGGTAGTAATTGATGTAATTTTTCCTCCGAAGCACTATAAATTACAATTTGATCATCATCCTGGTATGACCACAATTTTCTTACGAATAAATAAGAAATATTTTTCTATTATATTTTATTTCTGTTTTTGAGTTTTTCATTATAATTGTAATAATCTGCTATTGAGATACAGATTCAATTAGTTCTTGTTTTGCCTCAGTGAAAGATCCAATGTTCCAATTATACCTTTTCCACATTTCATACCTCAAAGAGTCCTGAGCTAATCATTTGTTGAAACATTGATAATCGCTATACTTTTTGAGATATGAATTTTGAAGCCGAAAGTTTGAACACCTACAATTATTTTCTCTAATAATAAAATGTGTAAATCCATTTCACATTCCTCTTAATATGTTCAAACAGTTAAATTTGATAAATTATTGATTTTAATTCTTCGAACTTTGAACAAAATAACAGAAAATAAAAAACGATAGAAAATTCCTGACGATGCTAACAAATTGTTAGCGAAATATCGAGAAAAATAAATAATTTAAAAAAAGATCTTAAGCCTCAACAATTTTAATCTATTAATTAAAAAAGATCAAATAAACTATACATAAAAAGAATTATTAAGTCTAAATCATTTATTAAACCCGATTTCATCATACGAAAATAGAATATTAAACACTAAATTTAACAATAGCTTTTAAATAAGGTGGAAAGTCTTTAAAAACAGTGAACCTGACCCCGTTTATGTTCAGGTTCTAATTCTGCTTCAGTAACGGATTTTAATATTTTATTTGTGTGAACAATTCTTTTAGTGATTATTTATTTTTCAAATCCAGAACTTGAAATATTGTAATTGATAATTGTTATCACCGCCAGTATGCTCCATCTTTAACAGTTTCTAAAGACCAGCATAAAGTTATTGATGAAAATTCTTAAATCAGCTGATAGAAAATTCAGAATACCTAAATGAAAATAAACTTGAAAAAGGTTTTTTTTTTTGTAAAGATGGTTGAAAATTTAATTATTTTATGTAATTCAATTGAGATTATTAACAAAAATATGTGAATTTATAATTGAGATTGTCATAAATTAATCAACAATCTATTAAATATTGTGAAATGGACCGTAATACAGTTAATTACTTTTTATTATTCTATTATTAGAAATAGCCAGAGCAAAATACAAAAGTTAGTGCTAAAAAGAAATAGAAAACAATTTTTCTGCTTCATCTCTGTTTATACTCTGTGCAGCATACCATGAGTGATATAGCACGGAGTTTAAAACAAAACTCTTTAAAAGTCAAGTACAAAATAAAATATATCAGTCAAATATCTTAAATATTTAAACGAAAGCGATTGACCAATATTAGTGAGATCTAAATGAATTTGTTAGCTTTTATTTAAATTATCATAAATTTCTTATTTCATCTAACAGTATACATATATAGACCCAGCCTAATGCAATTTTTTGAGCACTTAAGTTTTGCTGAAATTGAATTTTGTATTTAAAGTGACTGGTTTCGAAACTTTGAGTTTGTTGATGTTACAATATAATGAGGGCAAAAGTGCATTTCATTGATTTACATAAAGCACGATGGCAGCACATTTTAACATGTCAAAAGATAAGAAGAAAAATGAGAGAATTAGAGTGTAAGCACAAAAATCAAATATTAAAATGGTGAAGCAAATGTTGCATTATGTAGACACAAATACAGTTTTAAAATAAAGTTTCAAAATATTTTGTAGTAAATGTTTCACAGTCTGGACGAGGATTAACCAATAGCTAAAGGTAGGATTGTTTTAAACTTTATTATTTACAACTTTGAGATTAGAAGGGCATATTCATAAAAATCAAAATGAATTTGAAATGTGTTTTAAATTAAATATTTCATACTAAATTTTACTAAAATTGATTTCAGATATATTTTGTTTTTTTTATGAAAATGCCTTTAATAAGATTCTTGGATGAGCAAACACTTGTTTTAAAATTTAATCTTTCAAATTATGGAGTTTGATTGAAGTGCGATCATTAAACTCCTGCCTATAGCTATGGGTAAGTGGAGAAATTTAGCCTAGTCACGCACATACATACATATGTTTATATTTTCGACTCATATATTCATTCTTTAATTTATTTGGTAAACCTTAAGTAAAATGTTTAATGTTTGTTTATTTGTTATGAGCAGGAAAAATTAAATTAAATTACTTTAGTTTTATTTGAAATTCTACCTACTTTTAAGTAATACGATTTTATTCACTAAAAATTTGTTCGAAATTTCAGAGATCGAATTTGGTAAATTGATGCTTTATTAAATTTAGATTTCTACGGTTTAATGTTAAATTTATTGTTTTCCTAGCGTATGTTGTTTTTTAATTTATGCTTTACAAAGGATACCTTAGCCTGGCATTTGGGTGAACTATCTCGAAATCGCTTTCTTTGTTGTTGTTCAGAATATGAGCACGCAAAACATGAATTTTACAGCTCCAGGTGCAAATTTATCTTTGACCATCGCAAAACACAAAATTATTGTTTTCTTAGTAGTAAAATTTCAACAAAAAAAAAAAAAATAATAATAATAATAAGAAAAGTGTGAAGAGCAATGCAAACGATTGTCAAAGTTCGTAAGTGTTTGTATTATCGGCCGACATACCTGTGGTGGTTTAAGGTACCCTTAACACATTTTTTAGTTAAAAACCATAGATGGGATACAGATTTTCATTAGCATTGAATTTGTTTAAGTAATTGATTGGTATTAATGATAATAAAAACAATTTATTAGCATATAATAGCAATGATTATATTTTTAATAAAAATTGTCTATGCTAATGGCAATGAAATAAATAACGAATGTGATATATAAAAAAAAATATTTTCTCTCAATGATGTTTTCAACTGTTGCACCACACGTTAAAATAAAAGATGTTTTTTATAAAATATTTTAAATAGTTTATAAAACGTTATGCAGCTACAAATAACAAAAGCGAAAATCGCTCAAAATGTGAAGCAGCTTAAAAACACACACCCAAACAAGCTTGTAAAAATTTGCATAATATCAAAATTACTAAAATTAATTAATAATAAATACAAATGCTAATTTTAACTTTGCAAATTTTCGCGTTTTTGCATCGGTATGCTCTTATTATTTGCTTAACAGTTTTATATTAAACTGATTGTATAAACTGCAGTTTTTCTTCGGAATTTTCGTTTAAGAACTTTGTCTATTATTATGATTCTAGAGGGCTCTGATATATATCGCCTCGATGGCTGAGTGTATAGAACACCTGGCCAACAGTCACGAGGTCGCAGGTTCGATTCCTGCCGCAGGTTCTAGGTTTCTGCAGACAAGCAAAAGTTTTACAGTTAGTGTTAACAGAAAATTATTTTTATTTTTTTCATTGTTATAAACTGAAATGATAATGAAAAATCATTAGCATTGTTAAAAGTAATAAGAACAAAAGCCATTGCCATTCATTTCAATTCAGTGCATTGTTCTAATCATGTTGTAAAAACTTGTCTATTCCTGCAATATTGTCTCTTCAAATTTTTTCCTGTTTTTTTTTGTAGGGGAATAATATACAATCTTTGTAGATTAAAATTTACGGCTGTATTCATAAAAGATATTCCACGTTGTTAAGCTCTTATTTGACAACTTGCTATGCAATATCTGTCAAAGCAGTGTTCAATTAATATAAAATATGTTTTAAAATTAGTGTTTAGTTAAATAACTAAACTTGTGCCCTAATCACCTCACCCTACCTAAAATAATTTTATCTGGACACCAGGCCATTGTGGTATCATAGGTAAGGAGCTTGCTGACAAAACCGCGAAAAAGCTCTTAACTCACTACTTTTCTTAACGCCAAATCTAAATCGTACGGACATTATTCACTACGCTAACACTATTCTTCAGGATAACAGACTACAGCTGTACATCTAATTGATACAGAACAATTAATGAGAGGAAACTCACCATTGACAACACCTCGAAACTAATAGTATCTGCATGAAAATGTAACAAAATTCACAAGACTCAGGTTAGAGCATACGTATCTTACACACGGCCCACTCATCAACATAAGGATACCACAAATATGTAATTGTAACATCCGTAACCAATCTGATATCAGCCACATACTTTTATCCTGTTCGAAATTTTAAACACATCAAAACCAAATATTTAAAGATATAAGTAATCCAGCAATCTTGATCATGGCCGTATAGTCTCTAATTTTTTTCATATAATTATTTTCTAGTGCTTAGCTGAAATACTAAACTTTGTGCCCGAACCCACCACCCCTCTCCCATATAGAACTTAATAAAACCTTAATTAAATCAATTCGTTAATCAAAACCACCGCCATTTGAAATGTACCTGAGCTATTTTATTTTATTTTACAAATTATAATGTTAAATAATTTAGCATTGAGTTTAGTTAAAGATATTCGATCAATTTGTTGATCAAATATTGCCAACTGTCTACTGAGTTGTTGTTTCTTTTTCATCAAATCATTTAGATTTCAAAGCAATTGAAATGTTTGCAAGTAAAAATTTTGTCATTCAATATCATTGCGTTAAAATGCCTGCAACGTTTATGACTGTTTTGATTGGTTCGATAACAGTTTGCATACGCTTGTGTTGTTTAAACTAAACATTGTTAATTATAAAATCTATTAAATTAAATTTTGTCTTCTCAAGAAAACAACAAAAACAA
>BGZK01003835.1:0-18829 GCA_005406025.1 Eumeta japonica
CTATACATGGACTAGTGTCCAAATCCTACCCACCAAAAGTAGAATTCGGTATTAAAAGTCTAACTCTTTTGAGAAAAGGGTTTTTTACTATATATGGACCGATTTTAAAATAGAACATTTACTTCCAAATATATGTATATATTTTACTACCATGGTTCATTTTGCGTAAAAACTAAAATTTCTGAGAAATCGATTTTCCATATCTTGGCTGATATGGACTGATGTCCAAAAAAATTTTTTTTGCTCTCAGACATCTATTTTTTGTCCATTACATGCCCATTTCGGTATTGAGTGTTCTAGGTTCTCCAAAAGTCCAATTTTTGAGAAATCGGCTTTCGCTTTCTCGGTATATATGGACCGATGTCCCAAAAACTGGTTTTGCTTTCAGACATCTATATTGCACGCCTACATGTCCATTTCGGTATTAGAAAGTGCTCTGGTTCACCTAAGTTTAATTTCTTGGAAATCGACTTTTGCTATATCTCGGCTATATATAGACCGATGTCAAAATTTTACTTTTAGACATCTATATTTACCTATTTTGGTGAAAGTGTTCAGGTTTACCAAAAGTCCGATTTCCAGAGATATCGGTTTTCGCTATATCTCGGCAATATATGGACCGATGTCCAAAAAAATTTTGTTTTACTTCAAAATAGCTGTGGTTTACTATCATATGTGGTTTCGGTACACACTGTGGTTTGGCTTTACTAAGCTGCCTGACTTCTGGAGAAAGTTTTATCTGTATCCCGGTTATATATGGACCGATGACCGAAAAAACTTTTTACTTTCAGATATTTATTTTTACGACTAAATGCCCATTTTGTGTAGGAAAGTGTTCAGGTTTAAAGTTAATTTCTTGAGATATCGGTATTCACTATATCCCGGCTATATATGAACCGATGTCCAAGAAATTTTTTTTTACTTTAGAACGGCAGTAGTTCACTACCATATGTGTTTCTTAGCACAAAAAAGGCATTTTATATCATAAACTCCCGGATTTCTGGAGAAATCGGTTTCGCTATACTCAGCTATATGTGGACCGATGTTAGCACAAAATCAATTTTGCTTAATTTCAATAGAAGCCTGTCCACACGACGATCTGGGAGATTGGCCTTTAAATAAAGTTTCTAACTTTTATAATTTTCTAAGAAACGGTATTTCAACTTAATACAGGCAGACATACGAACAGACGGACATCGCTCAAATAACTTTTCTATTAATGCTCGAAAAAGAACATTGAAAAAATCACAAACTTATATATACCACTTACACAGTAAGTGAAGGGTATAAAAATGAAATAGCATTACATATGTATGGTCAATGAAAAATAAATAAAACTTGTGCTCAAAATCTATTAACCACTAAAAATTATATGCGCGTTACTTTCGTTTTGGAAGAACCGAAACAAATTCAAAAATATAAAAAACATAATAAAGTCATAAAGCAGCAGTTTGGCCTTCGAGAGTTTTGGATCCCACTCAATTAACTGTACCGTTAGCAGGTATTTTGAGAAATTGCGTTGTCAACCACGTTGCTACTAGTTCCTATGTAGAAGCATAGGTCATGCCTCAGTTAGGCACAGTAGTTAACAAATATGGTAATACCCATCTTGGGCATATGGTATGCATTACTTCCCCACCGAAGGTTGTGAACATATGTTTAATAAAGTATATTATGTATTAATAATAATAGACATACATTTGTTTGTCTACCCCTTTTAATTGTTAAATGTTTTACTAATGTACTACATACCTACAAAATTTGCCTATAGTATTAAAATATTTGAAATCTTTACATGGTATTTATTAATTTTTTATTTTGGCGTGTGACTTTCATTGTGAGAAAATAAAAATTTTATATAAAACAATTGTACATAGTATGTATGTATGTATGTACATGTGATAAAAATGCACGTAATCAAAAACATAGAAAACAAAACAATGGAAGATCTAAAATGTATGTACATATGAACCAAATTAGGGAAAACATACACATTGTTTAATTATATGAGAAAATTTTAATGGTCATAACAGTTTTAAGCACCAAGTCAACATACACAAGCATGCCTTTATATAATCTTATAATTAGAAAATACAGATAAAATATGCACAGTAAAAAATTTAATCAATCCTCTAAATTATGTTGCTTAGAGAAAGATATTTTTATAGGTCACATGCAAAGCAAAATAACGCTTGTTTTTAGTAATAATCTTAAAAAATTTTTCCTTTTTGTCTTTTTTTTATATGTATAACCCAGTGTTTAGTTAGTGTTTAGTTAGTATGAGGCTGGTCTCCTGCATGAAGGGTTCCGTATTTACGTAAAATGTAATCGTACTGCTACAACAACACCCAGAAAATTTCAGCTCTAGCTCGTATGGTTTCAAGGTTACAACTAGTTTTCAATTATTTTGATATGTAGTTTTATTGTTTTTTTAGTAGTATTTGTGAAAATTTCAGCTCCATAACCTTATGGTTTAAAAGTTAAAGCTAATTTTTTAGTGAGTTACCCGTTGTATGGGGGCACCCTTTAGGTTGTATGTTGTTGTTGTTTTTAGAATTTTTATTATAGCAGCATTTACAAACAAAATCTTCCTGTGAAATTTTTAGTCCAGCTTTTATAGTTCAAAAGTTACAGTTAATTTTTCTTAAAATGGAGCACCCTTTAATTTTATATTTTTATTTTTTTGTATATCTTGTTATAGAGACAGGATACGACAACATCCCTGTGAAAATGTCATTTCTCTAGCTCTTTTAGTTCTAAAGCTAAAGCTAATTTTTCTTAAAATGGAGCACCCGTTGCATGGGGGCACCCTTTAGTTTTTATCTTGTTGTTGTAGCAGCACGAGGCAACACCAGAAAATGATGTTTACGTGTGACAATTTCAAGAATTGTTTGGAGTTGATTAACCGCAATCAAAATAAGTTTTTGCGGCATTTTACAGCTGCATGCATTACTGTACGCTGGAGACCAATCAGCAAACTTAAACAGTAAACCAAGATAAGTTGATTGGCCATTTCATGGGATGCACGCAGGTAATCCACATCGATTACTTTCAAAAGGAAAGCCAACAAACGCCGAATATATGGCAACTTATTAGGCAGATGATTCTACATGACCAAGAAAATTCTTTTTCATCAAAAATAATGCAGAGATGCGTACGTATGCAGTCCCAATGAAAACCTCTGTGAATTAGGACACGAGTCGATAATCTACCCGCCTTTCTTCAGATTTGGCCCCTAGTGACTAATTTCTATTTTCAAACCTAACAAAATGACGCGGTGGAAAGAGATTTAGCTGCAGCGATGAAGTTATTGCCCACACAACAACATATGACCATTTTATGGACCTCGAAAATCCTACTTTGTTGAGTTTTGCAAAGGCTACAAAAGCTGGAGAAACGTAGAAGTAAAACGTATTAAGTTAAAGTCAGATTATGTTGAAAAATGGATCACGACTTATTGATCCACCCTCGTGCCTAAGCAGAATACTCAAAATGATTTTGTGAAAATGTTCGCAATTCTGAAACATTGACCCAGCGGCCTGCAATGCCAAAATATAGTGTAATCGACAGAATATCCAAATTAATATTGTAAAAATAATTCAAAAATGAATTATTCGTTGCTAAGCAATTTTATGTGAATATAATAAATTGTGGAAAATAGTTCATTAGTTATTGAAAATACGATTATGGTACATTAATGACTTGGCTTTTTACCTTTAAATAACAAATACAACAAAAGAGAAACGAGATAAAAGACTTTTTGGTTTTACTTTTTATTTTATATTTGATTATTTTTTATTACATAAAAAATCAAATTTTCGTTAAATTTTAAAATGCTAAAACATATTGATCTTGTTTTTTCTTTAATGATTGCAATATGGGTTAAATAAAAATATTAAAATAAAATAATTTCTGAATGCCTTGTTAATGTGACTTTAAATATAGAAAGCACATTTTTAAAAGAGAACAACTATATTATTTCGGTGTCTTTATGAAAGAAAATTAATTTTGATCTCAGTGGTCTTTGCCGTAGCAGTGGTAGCCGATGATGGTATTCTTACAGACCGCTTGGTTTTATTTTACAGGCGTAGCTGCTTGCTTTTTCCCTTTTAATTAGGTTCTTTCCTGTCTTTAGATTCCTTGTTCTTTGATTTCCTGACTTATCTTTAAGACCTTGAGCATTTAAAATATAACTGAATAAATCGCGACCACCTTTTCAATGTCTATTTAACACAGAATCATTTTTCTCGTCTTCATCACGTTCAGGTTTCACTTTCTGGTGGTCACCCAAATCTGCTCAACATCTTCCTCATAATTTGTCTTCCTATTAGGAAATTGTCCTGTTCTTGGTTCAGCGTTCTCTTTTCGTCGTTCAGGCACCATTTGTTCTATGTTTCTATGTTCTTCTTCAGCTTCATTCTCCTTATCCTTCCCTCTTACAACTGATCCCTAACTGCTTTACTTCATCTACATCTTCATCTCCTTGTCTACATCATTTTTCCGGTTTCATTTTATCAGATTCTGATTTTTTCTTATCCCTGGCTTCCTTGCGTTTCTTAGCAAGTTTCTTCTTCCTGTAACGCAAATATGCTTTCAAATGGGACCTTTGTAGGCAATGTTTCTTTGTGTAGGCCTCCAATGTACCTTTGTCCGCTGAATAATGTTCGCAGATTTCAAGCTTTCATTTCCTTGACAAATTCTGCAACTGACTGGAGTTCTTTCCTTTTCGTTCTTCGCTGTTTTCATTTGTTTGGTTCTGTTGAGCAAAGCTTCCATATCCGCATCAATATCTTCATCGATTTCGCCCACGGAATCGACTGTCATAAACTTATTTAAATCGATTTCACGCATTTCCTCATCGCCGCTATTTTCCGAATCAGAATCTTGTTTACGCGCCTTGTTCTTTAAAAAGATAAATCTATATACATACAATTTTATTCATATTTAATTGTTCATCAATATGTGGGCGAGGCATTCTACTCACTCTTGATATGTTCCAAAGAACAGCGATGTCTCATATGTAATAGGCTCTTAAAGGCCAAAATGACAAGTGGAACAGTATGGCATAAGGAACTTTTTCATTATTTTATGATGTTCTGATAGCTGATGTTTTGTTTTGGGCTGGCGGTAATGCAAACGACAGAGATGACAAAATTTCGACTCGTAACTTTCCTTAGATTTTTCTTCCAATTCTTTTGGCGGTCCTTTGACGAGCTGTAAGTTGAGTAGATGAGCTCTTTGACGCATTGCAATTTGCTTTTAATGCCATTTTGTGTGTACGAGAACTCAAGTGATATGAATATTCCTAAATTTGGCATTATACATTTAGATATAAAAACGATTTCATTGAATTAATTGTGATCACAATGTTCATACCTTAAATGTCACACACTTCATGTGACAGTGTATACAAGTCAATTTAATGAAACGGGAATTTCCACTGCGACGCAGGTTGCGTTCGTCACGTCGAGAATTGCGTGACTTACGCTCCTTAGTGTCATCTTCATCATCAGTACGCGATGATTTCTTACTCTTTTTCTCCTTTTCATCTTTATCTTTCTCATCCTTTTTCTTTGAGCTTGATGACGATTTTTTGGCACTGGATGATTTCTGCTTTTTCGATGAACTACTTTCTCCGGAATCCTTTTTCTTACCTTTCTGCTTTATCAGCATCCCTTCAGTTGCGATCTTGTCTGCATTGTCATCAGCATCGTCGGTTTATCATTCCTTCTTCACCTCTGTATGTTCTTTATCACGATTTGCTATCATCATGCTTATCGTCGTCATCAACTTTGTCGTCATCATCACCATCTCTCTGGCAGCCGAAGAATTAACCTCATCTTCATCTTCCGCATTAGATTTGTCCGATGACTTTGAACGTTTCGATTTGTACGCTTTTGGTCTCACCACCATCTTTACTCTTTTCCTTATCGGATCTCTTCATCTTGCTCACCTTCCTCATCCTCTTCTTCATTGTCACTGTTTTTTGCGTTTGATTTCTTCTTATCTTGATCTTCATCCTCGCTCGATGAAGCATTTTTCTTCGTACTCCTCGATGATCTGCGTGGACTCTTTGAAGAATTTCTATCAAGACGACGTCGTCTAAGAGAGCTAAAGAGTATTATTGATTTGTTTGGTTTTACGTTAATAGACGTACGATTCTTTATTTTTCAAGGAAAGCGAAAGATTTTTGATCAACAATATAAAATAATTTGTAGCTTAATTCAATAAATATGTTGTAGAGTCACAGATGGCTGCTTTGCAAGAATAATCAACAGTCAGCCATTTTGTTAGGTAAAATTTTAAATTTCAAAGTGTGTTTGTGTGATTTATGAGGAAAGTTTTGAAAACCTTAAGACTGTGGTAATTTGTTTTAATAGATACAAATTTTAAATCAAATAACTTTTATTCTCTATTACATATTTGCACAAACAGCAACAGTCTTAGTTTTCACCATTTCATTGGGAGACTTCTTTGTCATTATTTCATTTCCCAATTAAGTTCCTCAGTTTGTCTTTATTTAAGTCTTAAAATCTTTAATTCGCAACTCATTTCATGTTTGTAAATTTTGTGTTAATTTTGATGTATTTACCTCGTTAAACGTGCAATTTTAGAACACGAGCACGATCTTTTGCTGAGCATACATTAGTTTACGTCT
This sequence comes from Eumeta japonica, assembly GCA_005406025.1. NCBI lineage: Eukaryota > Metazoa > Arthropoda > Insecta > Lepidoptera > Psychidae > Eumeta > Eumeta japonica. The sequence goes on from BGZK01003835.1 coordinate 6,659, forward strand.
CATAATTCTTAAATCAATCGACTCACGGCGCACAATACGGCCCGAACCTCCACGTCCTGTACGCACTCCACCCCGACTGCTGGAACCACGCAAGCGGGAAACAAATCCACTGCGTATTGGTGGTCTTTTCGTTGGCGGCCCCATGGGTGATCGGTGTCTCGGTTTTGAGCTATCACGATCACCATGTCTAGATGTGTTAATACTAGAGCTTGACGATACTGTTGGCGGTGGTGGAGGTGGTGTACGGTTACCTCTTCCGGTTGATGATGTACGTCTATAATCCTAGATTTATACGATGATGAGAATAGATTTGTAGTGGACCATTTTACTCTGATTGTTTTAACAAAACAACAAGAGCATTATTTGTCTTTAGAAGAATTCTAGAGATGGGTTTTACAACACAAATAATACATTTTAAAGTACGTCTGTTTTGTTTTTTCAATTTGACTTAAATGACAGTCTGGTTATAGTATTCTTATCATTATACGTTTCGACGTCTTGATTCAACATTATGATCGTTTACAAGGAAGAAGCGGTTGTAGTAGCAGTCGATTTGTTTCGTTTTGATAACATATGAGGGTGCGTTAGGAACTTCATAAAGCCTTTCGATATTTAATTTTAATTTTATTTATCTCTATTAAGGAGTAGACTGATTAATCAAACCAAATTTTACCATTGTCCTCAAAACTTGAACAATTTTGTTTGTTTTCGTTTCTACATTAAAAATTGTTTCTTTACATGAATCATGATGGTGTTACAAAGCATTCTAGCCACGACTTGCATTTGCGTGTTTATTGAATACATACATTTATAGCATTGATAACAGTAGTACATATCACATTATGGATTTGATGTGATTTTTTATCGCTTCAGCTTGGAAAAAAACAAAATGTAAAAAATATGTTTTGGATGTTTGTTTCTCTTCGCAAACAACACATTATTCTATGCGGTATGGTTCAATGACTCTATTAAATGTTATCACAATAACCAATAATATAGATAATATAATGGTAGTATATATGTATGTAATTAGGCAGAGTAGAGGTAGTAGATAGTAGACATGATCTGGCCGCATTTGGAGGATAATTTCAAGGCCTTTTAAAAATTCTTTCAATATAGGTAATTAATTGCTGGGACAGCGAACCAACCAATGAGCTGCTCTCTTGTGGTTTTTGTTAATCATTTGGAAGAGCAACAATTTGATGCGTATGCAATTCATTTTAATACATTTTAGTTTCACAAACTCAATAATATCCAAGTGTTTGATCAGTTTGCATCTTATTAAAGAATACACATTTTTCATACTGTTTCGATATTTTGTGCTCAATCTAAATTAAACTCTACGGGTTTTCAATTACAATAACAAATATACATAAAATAATAAAATTATTATCATGATTAAGCAGTTTTGTTAATAAATATTTTGTTTTCTTTTTTCTATTTTATCGATTATTATTAAAATGTTACTCATGGAGTTTTTCTTTTTCTTTTTTCATTAATAAGTTTGATATAAATGCTTTAAATATTTGATGTTAATTTTTTCAATTTTTTACTTACGTCTTGGCGAGATCTTTTCATTTCAGATGTGCGATCCCGAGAAGAGTCCTGTAGAACAATAAAAATACATATTTAAATTTATATATAATCGGCATGATTCATCCGTATACTTATTAAGTTCCTATTTGACAAATTCCAATGGAATATTTGTCAAATAGACGTTTAATAAACATAAATATATTTCACTTCAACTTGCCCTATAACTTCGTTTGTGAGCAGAATCATGACGACTGCTGCTAGAACTGTTAAAACGGTCACGATTTCTTGAGTCATAATGATGACTGCTACTGGCTCCATGACCGCCAGAATTGTAACGTCCACCGCTACTACCGTATCGATCGGAAGAACGTCCGGAATGATGGATACGTCCACCACTACTATAATTCGACGAACGATAAGAAGAGCCTCGATGGGAAGAGCTACCACCGCCGCGGTTGCCATAACCTCTAGTATAACCTCGTGGCATTTTCTATAATGTTTAAAATAGACAAATAATATATACATTAAAAGTCACTTTAAAGATGCAGGTTAAAAGTCTTAATTTATATGTAATACTGACTGTTACTCTTAGTATCATTATTACAACTTAATGATAACTAAATAAAAGTAAGATTTTGTCAGTCGTATACCTCAGTGGTTGGCCTATTTGCACCTACTACACCATCTTTTATTGGAAATAATAAAATTCCAAATAAATTATCAATTTTAATTTTATTATATGTGTTCAAAATTTTAAAATTGAGACTTCATATTGAATTTACGTAATTCTATATAAAAGTAGATTCTTACTGTAGTTGACAGTATGTTCCTATAGGGCGAAAATTTCAATATATGTATTAGGAATTGATGACTTTTTAAAACTGTTTTGATCAGATACAAAACATAAATATGAGCCAATAGGAAGCAATAAACTAAGTATCAATGAAAATTTGAAGTAGTCATCAATGAAAACCAGTAAATTTACTTACAAAGATTCATTTGGCAAAAGTATTTTTATAAATTTTATAGGTTTGTACCCAGGTAACAACTAAATTATTTCTCTATAGTCGTAAAGCAGCTCTGGGTAAAAGAACTGCTATTGTGTCTAGGCTTAATTTTGTCGTTTACCTCGAGAGTTTTGGATCTCACACGCACTGTTCGATTTATTTACCTAATTAATTGTATCACTAGTGGATCTTCCGAGAAGTTTCGTTGGTAAACACGCTGCCAAATGCTATGTAAGGGTTATAGGTCGTTTATACAATAAGTTCCAGGAGCTTCCAAACCATGCATAACATCCATAGTTTCTTCGTTCATAATGTGCACATTTAGTTTAAAAATATTATTTCTTCTCTAGGAAATTGTAATTTATGTAAATCTTTGTGCATATTCATAAAACTTAAATTTGGTGTGCATTTTCTTTATTATATTTTCTATAATATTTGCTTATAGAATTTCTAATTTTTATATAGGTACGTAGGTATAAATACGCACAAAAATTATATAACATTCTATGCAGACCCTGCCAAGATCATCTCTCTTATCAGCTAAGTTCATGACTGATAAACCGTTTTTCTTGACTCGCAAATTGTCTCACATCGAGAAGTGTTGAAATTCCTTGCGAACTTAGTGTCCCAAATATCGCCTCCCCGGAAGCAGGTAAGTCCTCCTGAATTGCGACACCTTGACGTTCTGCTTTTAGGTATAAAGGTATAGAAAGGCCTCCGTTGGCACTGAAACCAAAACCAAATCTTCAGGAAACAAGGTCCACGCGGCTTTCCGTAGAACTGCAGATCGGGAGCTAGCCGAAAACTCTAGCAAGGGTTTTTCATTTGTCACAGCTATGAGAACCTAGCGTTGACAAGTACGTCAGGACTTGTGGTGTGGCATGGCTAACTGCGTTGCGTAAATTTAGTCCACCGTCAGATAAGGCAATAGTGGTAGGAACTGAGGTAAATCAAATTCTCATCCTGACCCAAATACCGAAACCCCTTATTTCGAGAGCTAAATTTACTTAAAGAGTTCGGGGTCTTAATTGTTAACGCTTCTAATCGTTCAATAAATTAAAATTGTAATAATTCAAACTACCTCCTATTAATTGTGTGCTATGCTTCTCCCTCAAAAATTGATTATAAGCTAATTTTGATCAAATCAAAATTTGAAGCAATCAGGCAGCATTGCCGGTATTCTTCTATTTCGAACATTTGGAACTTCCCTGAATACTGCAGTTACATAAATAAAATTATGTGCAATCTAAAGTTTGTTTAATAATAAGAAAACTAAATAAATACACAAAAATTGGCGTGAAATGCAATTTTTTACAATTAACGAGCAAAATTATGTACATGCACTTAATTGTGTATCTACAACACGTTCCCTCGTTTTCTTGACGAACGAACAGAATTAATACCTATGATTTTATCTTTTATATCACAGTAAACTCACCTTTTCTTAATAAAATTCTTTGAATTTTGGAAAGTATACAACTTTTAATGTTTTATAACACTTTTCACTGTTTTGTCTGTGCAATTTAAACAATATTTTAATTTTATCTTCTAACTTTTAATGGACTAGAACAGCCTGTTTGCGGTCAGAGAAAAATGGCGACCAATGCAATTTACCCTTAGCATAAAAACAGGGTTGTTATTATTAGAAACATGCACGAAATCAACCGCTGATTTTTTTCTGAGATGGTGTCACCGGTGTGTTTAGACAATATTTTACACTAAGCTACCATCGTTGTATGAATTTATGTATACCGATTTAAACACGTTAACTTTTGTTTAGCAATTTCTTTTCAGTTCTCTGTTTTCATATTCACTCAGAGCAACTTGTTAAATTAATTTTCATTTAGTTATGATGGCAAATATCCATTTGCAGTTGACATCAAATGTATGTATAATATCAAACAATTTGCCCAGTACATAAAAGCATTTCGGTACTAAATACCACTCTTCTTTCACCTCCCTCCAACAGCTCGAAATTTGTTCAACAAAGTTGGCATGTGCGAACTGAGACTATGTGTGTAAATATAGAAATCAAGTTAACTTGGTAAATGAAAACTGGTCAGACGAACAAAGGCCACTCACTTGGCAGCATTATTGTTGATGCTAGCTTCCAAAATTAGTTACACATTTTAATATTCCCAAAGTAATATTAAATTATTACTAACAAAAATAAATTTTATGTGTTAATTTCTAACTAAGGCGAATTCACCATAGTGTGAATTCTACACTACAGCAGTACAACAATAAAAAAACCGTTTGGTTCAAATCAGCTGATAAGCTTATGAGATAAAAGGGTCAACTCAGGGTACACTTAATTCGCCTTGGTTGTTTAGCTTTTTATTTTCTTTATTTGTTTCCCTTCCTTTAAAAAAATTACATAATAAAAGGTAATGTATCAGCTTACTTGCTAACAAGATGAATATTTATACTATATATATATATATATATATATATATATATATATATATATATATATATATATATATATATATATATATATATATATATATATATATATATATATATATATATATATATATATATATATATATATATATATATATATATATATATATATATATATATATATATATACTATATATATATATATATATATATATATATATATATATTATATAACTTATATGCTTATCGGCTGGTTTTAACAAAGTTGTTATTCACCTTGTAATTTTTTGACAGCGTGATTTAGTCCCACAAAATATTGATAGCTGTTGCAATTTTTAACATAAGTTATTTTGCCGAGTTGCCTTAGCTGCTTCCTCCAATTTAGCAATTTTACATTTTTAATTGTATCTATTTGGTTTACATTTGACGCTACAGCATTAACGCTGTTATAAATATTATCTCTTAGAGCAATAATCTTAAGCGGTATATTATGGGGTACTTTTTCTAACTTGTATACTGTATATGAGTTTGAGTATATGTATTGAGTTTTTGGCATTAAATTCGTTTTATTATAATGAAATCATAAATAGAATAATGGTATAATTAAAGTAATTTAGCATATGAAATGAAATTTAGGCCTTTATTATTAGTGTATAACTTTTTAGCCACATTGTGGGTTTGGATTAATTTCTACTGCTGAGTTATATCAACTGCAAACACATATATGGTTGAAATCAACCGCAATATATCAGTTTGACAGTTCCTTTCATTTTACAATCGACAGATAAAGAAAATGACAACATAAAAGAATGAATAAATTTGAAAAGCAACGAAAAAAAATAAAACAGTGAAAACTGAATTAAAATTTTACTTTACGTATTAAATAAAACAAGTTTGTAATTTATTTATAATTTGCCTATTAAACAAAATTCAAAGTTTGTGCAAAATAATTACTAATAAACGTATGCAAATTGATACGTTTAATATTAAACCAAGAGTAAAAACGCGAAAGGTCGTCGAAAATTTATAGTGAAATACAAAAAAAGGTGGTAGTTAAAAGTAATTTTAAAGATAACACGAATTTTTATTTTAACGTATAAAGGCATATTCTAATTATAAAATTCACAATATTCAGCAAACTAACAAATAATTTCCACTCCTTTAAAATATATGTATATATGTAAAAGTAAATAGTTTCTTTTCGTTTGCAAAGTGCGTGATACATAAATTCCAATTAGATAAAATAAGAGCAATGATACCGAGTTCATGTTTGACTTTTGTATAATTTTAAAAAATATGTACTTACAGTGCGTAGGTGTTATTGGTATTGTTCTTGTTTGTTATTGGCATGGTTACTGATCCTACCAAGTACTTATACCAGATTTTTCTGAACGAAAATTAGACAAACAACAACAATTCAATAATTGTATTTTCCTTTTTCCAATAGTTATACATACGCACCAAAGAAGCTTTAACTATCATATTTCCATTCGGTTATTTGTTGTTATTGTACAAAAAGAAAAGTAGTTTAACTGCGTTTAGCTGTTGCTGATTTGCTAGCTATTGCCATCCACTAAGTAAGCAGGACTGTATTAAGAAAAGTGCATGTTTTTCAACATGGCCAACACCTTGAAGAACAGCAAAGCTTACGCGAATGTGAAAATTATATACAATCTCATGGTATACAACGTGTTCTCAAGGATTGCATTGTCCAGCTGTGTGTCAGTCGTCCAGAAAACCCTATACAATTTTTGCGACAGTATTTTCAAAAGTTAGAAAAGGTAAGTAAATTATTTATTAGTCCCATATAGAACATAAGACCAAATCGAGAGCAGCTTCCCTGCACATAATTTTTAATCAAACAGTTAAAAACTTTTTCATAATAGTTTAACTCCAAAAGTGGGTGTTCCATTTCGGTAAAATTAAGGAACTCTCTAAAATGGAGACTTATGGGTTAAACTTTAAAAGATTACAACAGACCTATATAGGTTATGGTGTATGCCTATTAGTAGGGCTAACATACCGCTCCTATCAACCCGACATATTTAATTTCTGATTGATTGCTGCTTGTAATTTTCTTGGGAAGGTATTCTCTAGATTTTGAATGATTATAACAATTTTGCGTGGAGCATAAATCAAATGATTTTTGCTCTAGATTTCCTTTTTTTATTTTATTAGGCTTATATCTGGTGATTGTGGCGTTGTCTTTTAATTCTTTTTGTAGTATTATAAAGCTGCCATATTATAGGCGTTATACTTCGAACCTATACATATAATTCGACAGAAACTGAGATGAGTTTCTAAAATTTTAATGTACACCTTGTTATTCATATTATCAACTGTTTCAGCGCCACCAGCACGAGTACATACCCTTTATGTTTATATGTTAAACACAAATACTATTTTTTCTTGATTTCTTCATTCGTCTTTATCTTTGTTTTGCACATTCTATCACTGCCTTCGATTTTGAGTTTATTTTAAACTATAAAAATACCACGATTCCAGAACTCCAAATCGCTTTTTCTTGTTGATTTTACTGATATATGGTTTCTTTTTGGGAACATAACCATGATAACCGGCATCATATAAATACATTGTGAATGGAATTAACAGACACATTTTTGACATAAAATACATTTAGAGATTTTGTGATTTGTGTAATTTCTGTGTTAGGACTCTTTCTGGTTTCACTTAAAATTTTTGGATACTCAAATTGTTCCTTATTTTCATTTTTTTTGCAGTGTTTTTATTATTTGCAATTTCTTTCACAGTAGAATATTTTATTCAAATATATAAAATAACTTCAGCCAAGTACTAGGCTAACTCGCACATGAAGGGTTCGGTACTTAGGTACAACGTGTATATAGAAAATTTAATGTAAGATGCTTGTAGTACTTATTATTGTACCGTACTGCTACATCAACAATCTCTGAAAATTTCAGCTAATTTTTTAAAAATTAGGCACTTGTTGTATGGAAGAACCCTGTGAAAGTTTTTAGCTCTCTAGCTCTTACCGTTTTGGAGAATGGAATCTGTGAATGACGAACGGCGTCAGCAATGGGTTCCATTTGGCTTTTCAGTACAGAACCATAAAAAGGTCTCACTTTTCGAAGAAAATTTGGCTCATATTTTTGTTTTTGTAGTTATACAAATAAACAAAAAAATTTTTAAGTATTTGTAAAGAAATATATGTAGTTTTTATGCAATTAAATAAGAAACGTTTAATGTGAAAGCCAAATTATCTTTTGTTAAATATGTATGTTATTGTCAATATGAATAAAAGTATTCTGTTTTACTTTTATCAACTTCCTACTTTAATTGAAAATGAATAAACCACGAGGATGTGAAGTGCAGAACACAAAAATGCAAAATAATACACTTTCGGGTAAATTGGACTCTGGAATAGGTCTGATCAAAATAAATCAGGAAATTTATGCCACGGAAATCCATTATAATGAAAGTGAAAATTTTACCATTTTCCGAAAAAAGCTAAATTAAAAAAATTTTGTTTTTGTTTTTTTGTTTAGTCTTTGGCATGCTTATACCCTGTTCATATACGCAAAATAAATTGCATTATATTCTGGTAAATTGGGAAGATAATTTTCAAGTGTTCACACCTACTAAATTGAGCCAAACAAATTGAGCACGTAGAGTAAGAAGACACAAACGTTTAATTCAGCCACTTACTAAAGGCACCAACCTTCAGCTTATTAATTTACCAAAAAAGGGTTAAAGTAGATAAATTCACCATACTACGAAGCAAGGACGCAATCCTGTGGTAGATAAATAAACAGTGTTACATTTAAAATTTTATCCAATACATGAACAGTTATTCACAAATTGCTCAATTTATAATTAAAATTTTTATGATAGAGCTCAATAAAGCGTTAATTGCCATAATCTAAATTTAGGTGTCTATCTGAACACAGTATTATTATACCGCCGGCACTTCGCTGATGATACTCAGCTCATCAACAGACTAGAAAAACCTTTTGAAAAAGTTTCAAACATTTACTTCATATTCTATTTCACAAACATTTAAATGCTATGTTCAGATAGCCATCTAAACTGAGATTATCGCAATTAACGCCTTTATTGAGCTTAATTTAAAATACAAATTTTAAATTAATAATTGAGCAATTAGTGGATAATTATTTAAATATTAAATACAAATTTAAATGCAATACTGTTTATGTAGCTACAATAGGTTTATAGCTTTACTTTGTAATATGGATTTAACTACTTTTACTTTTTGGAAAATTGATAAAGCAAAGGATTATTCCTTTAGCAAGCTACTGAACTAAATTTTTGTGTTTTGTTTTTACTTTTATATCCTGTTCATACCTACTAAACAAATTGCGTAGTATTCGTTTTATTGCAAAAATAATTTTTAGTAATCTTACATACTTAAATAAGCCAAACTAATCGAGCACGTAGAGTAAAAAGTAAAGACACAAACATTTTATTCAGCCATTTACTAAAATCATAAACCTTTATGTTATTATTTATAAAGGAAGCTAATTAACCTCCTATTATTTAAATTTTGTATAAAAATTCGCCTTATAAGAAGCTAATACACAGGAAAACTTTTTATAAATAATACCATTAGTTTATTAATTTATCAAAAAAGGAAAAGTAGATAAATTCACCATATTTTATTGGTTTGATGTTTGGTTTGTTCGACTATTCTTTATTAAATGAGCTGAGTTTTAATATGATGCTTTAGGATCAGTTTTAATATAATTTATATAAACATTATTTTCTGAAGAAGCTATACGAAAGAGATAGAAATATTGGCAAATAATACATATAATATGTTAAACTGATTTAAAGCTTCATATTAAACTCAACTCATTAAATTCACCATATTACAAAGTAAAGCCATAAACCTATTGTAGATACATAAACAGTATTACATTTCAAATTTTATTCAAAATATGAACAATTATCAACAAATTGCTTCATTATTAATTGAAAATTTGTATAGTGAATTGAGGTCAATAATGTTTAATTGCTCAATTTAGCTGGCTATTTGGACATAGTATTAGTATTAAGTTTCAAAATTTTAGACAGATTGATAATATATATATATATATATATTTGCCTACATATGCAAAAACGAAAAAGCTTAAAAATGATTGATGTGAGATGGTAAAAAATTTTTAAAAATTAGCAATGCCAGTTGGGAGGACTAAATTTTATATATGCTTTGTAAGCAATGGATCTACGTGAACTGGATACCTTTCTTTTGTTTCTTTTTTCTAATGGCCTGCCCTGACTATCTTTATAACCAATAGCTTACATGTTTAGCTGCATACTATACCAATTTGCGCATTGATGACATTAGCCGCCATTATTGTGCTGTAAATGTGTGTTTAACTTTAAAACCTTACTAAGGAATCTTTCACTGAATACAAAACATTCAGTAAATTTCACTCAATACAATTAATATAAAATACAAATTTCTTATTCTTTTTAACAAAACAATACACAACTAAATTTGATGCAACCAGAGCCATTTACCATTGACGATTGTATGTTCAACATCTCGCTTTTCTATTCTTTTTAGTTCTTGTTGATGATTTTGATTTTCTTGTACGCGTGTACCGCTACGCTTTAAATTTTTACACGATTTTATTGCGTGTGTAGAAAGCCTGCAAAAGTAATAACAAATAAACATATTTACTGTTCTGGATTTCTACAAAACTCATTTCACATACTATTTGATTTTAAATATAATTTCTGATAAATTGTGTTGGAAATAATTGTTACAACTAAACTATCTATATATTTTTATATAAAACAAGATATGAAGCTATAATAATTATTCATAATATAAATTTCTGATAAAATTAAATTATTATTATTAGGAATTGATTCCATTTTACAGATACGAACATCGTAGTCACACTCAAACGCTTTACTTTAACCTTTAAAAAAAGATATGAATAGTTCGTTGTATATATAAATATTTGGTATACTTGAACACCGAAGATAATTGATAAATCCTTTTATTAAGAATAAACAGACAAAACTATTAAACAAGTGCAAAATTTCTTTATTTCGAGCTGTGACCACGATGTCGATATGTTACTATTGCTGTATTTAAGGGCCTTTAAGTCGAAATAGCAACTTATTTATGGCTAAAGGCAAGATTTTGTTGATCTTATATCTCAATGAGATTTTTATTTTTAAAAATTTTTAGAATTTAAAGTTTAAATTTGTTAAAAGGCCGACAAAATTACAACTTACTGATAGCCAAAAGTAGGATCATAACTTTGAAACATTAAAACAATATAAAAAGAGGATTTTACATCTTCAAACATGGCATTCATATTTAGAGTTTTAAATTATGAAACCTCTATGCGATATGCGACGGACAATATCCTGCATTTAGCTATTGGTATGCTGTAATAATTGGCCTTAAGGTATTTTATTATTTCTGAATGCAATTAATAGCACATTGTATATTTTGGAAATGCAGAACAATGTAAAAAGTCATGTCCTAATTTTTACCTGAACAATGTATTGAGCTTTTTGCTCTTCCGTTAAACATTTCCAAGCTTGAGCTCCTCGTCGAACAGTCTCTACTGCCGATAAACCACAATTTTTTTTCTATATTCACGTAAAAAGTTTAAATAGGGATTTCGCTGCATTGGACCAGGTCTCATACAAAGTGGTTGCTCTTTATCTGGTGTTGGTGTTTCACCACATTGGATCTCGTCCTTCTCGCCATTCTAGTCGTTCTGAGTGGGCAATATTTTCAGATTATTCGGTGTTGTTCCCGGCTTGGCAGTATTTTCACGCATATTTGTTTGGTTTAGAATTTGAGACACCAATTTTGCAAAATAAATTTACAATTTTGTATTACAATCAATAAAGGAATTTTATATAGAATTATATAATTTATAATGTCACAAAAATTTTGTTACTTTTGTTTGTTTTTTTATTCAAAAACTTTGTTTTTTGAATTTAAAAGCAAGGTTTTATACTTTTTCAAATATGTACATACATACATAATAATAACTAATGCGCATGCGGTCGACACAATCTACCATATTCTAGAAATATTGAGGGTTCTAACGATGGTTATTGCAAACTGTGCAAATGTGAGCATAAATGCTCTGCTTTTTTTCTACACAACAACAAAATGTATGTATTTACACTTTGCTTCATTTTGCTCATTTGCACTAAAACCTTGAGCAAATAAATGTGTGCAAAA
>BGZK01003836.1:0-18801 GCA_005406025.1 Eumeta japonica
TACCGTCGGCTATTCCAGCAATTCGCTGTCGACATGTATGTCAAAGTCGAGACCGAACGTTTAGCGTTCATCCGATTCAATCAGGCAAAGCTACGATCTGAGGACTATATACACTTGCGTGATGCTATTCATTCAGATGGTGATGTTCAGAATATTGGACGACTGACGATTCTCCCATCAACTTATATCGGAAGCCCACGCATGCACGAATACGCTCAAGACGCTATGACGTGCGGTAAAATTATGGAACTCGGATTTATTTATTACGGTCACATACAATCCAAAGTGGACGGAAATTGAACGCGAGTTGGAACCGGTCAAAACCGCAAGATCGCCATGACATAATCGCCAGAGTATTTCAGCAAAAACTCAAGGTTATGATGGATGTGCTTACTAAGTATCGAGTTTTGGTGACACACGTTGTTATATGTACTCGGTGGAATGGCAGAAGCGTGGACTACCGCATGCTCATATCCTAATTTGGTTGCTGAACAAATTACATTCAAATGAAGTGGATGACATCATATCAGCTGAAATTCTGATCCAGTCACTGATCCCCGTCTACACGACATTGTGACGACACAGATGGTGCATGGACCGTGCAGTGCATTAAATCCATTATCATGGCTGATGGAAAGTGCACAAAACGATATCCGCGACCGTTAGTTGCTGAAACAGTCACGGGGAACGATGGATATCCAGTTTATCGTCGGCGTTCAAAGGAAGATAACGGTCGAACTATCAAAGTTAAAGTTCAAAATCAAGAGATTGAGATCGGAAATGAATTCATTGTACCATATTGCCCGCTGCTATCACGAATTTTCGAAACACATGCAAACGTTGAGAGTTGTCATTCGGCCAAATCAATCAAATATTTGTGCAAATACGTCACAAAAGGCAGCGACATGGCTGTGTTTGGTATTGCGTCGGAAAATGCGAATGACGAAATCAGCAACTTCCAAATGGGCAGATACGTCAGTACTAATGAAGCACTGTGGCGATTATTGTCATTTCAAATTCTGAAAGATATCCCACAGTTGTACATTTAGCAGTGCATTTGGAAAATGGCCAAAGAGTTTACTTCACTGAGGGCTAATGCGGCACAACGAGCTGAGACCACCATCGACAACATTGACTAGCTTCTTTGCAATGTGTGAAGCAGATCCATTCGCAGCGACGCTGATGTACGTTGAAATGCCCAAATATTACACGGAATCAATCAACAAAGAAATTCCAACGTCGCAAACAAGGAACCCCAGTTCCAGACTGGCCACAGGTGTTTTCAACTGATGCACTAGGTCGTATGTACACTGTTCATCCTAGAAACGATGAATGTTTTATTTGCGACTGCTGTTAGTAAATGTACGTGGACCAAAATCATTTGCGTTGAAAACTGTGAATGGCCACCAATGCCAAACATATCGAAACATGTCAACTATTGGGTTTGCTGGAGAACGATTCTCATTGGGATTTAACACTTGCAGATTCAGTTGTTTCATCAAATGCGTACCAAATACGAACGCTGTTCGCAATTATCATCACCACATGTTTTCCTTCACAACCAATTCAGTTATGGAACAAATACAAAGACGCCATATGTGAAGATATCTTGCATCGCTTGCGCATTCAAACGAATAATCCTGACATCCAAATAACCGATGAAATCTACAATGAAGGATTGATTCTGATTGAGGATCAATGCTTGACTATTGCAAACAAGCTACTGATTGAAGTAGGAATGATTGCGCCAAATCGATCGATGCACGATTCATTCAACCAAGAATTAAATCGAGAGCTGCAATACAATGTTGATACATTGCAGGAATTCGTTAGAAATAATGTTCCGTTGCTGAATGAACAGCAAAACAAAGTATACGAAACATTAATGCAAGCGGTGGACAATAATACTGGTGGTCTATTCTTCCTGGATGCACCTGGAGGAACAGGAAAACATTTGTCATTTCATTGATTTTGGCCACTATTCGATCAAGATGTGACATAGCTTTGGCGTTAGCATCATCTGGAATTGCGGCGACTCTTCTAGATGGCGGTCGTACTGCACATTCTGCGCTTAAGTTGCCACTCAATTTAAACACAATTGATACTCCAACATGCAATATTTCCGATCCAGTGCAATGGGAAAATTGTTGATGCAATGCAAGCTCATTGTTTGGGATGAGTGCACAATGGCACATAAGAAATCACTTGAAGCACTTAACTTCATACTGAAGGATCTTCGGCGAAATAACAACATCTTTGGCGGCTTGATGATATTGTTGGCAGGCGATTTCAGGCAGACGTTGCCAGTAGTTCCCCGTGGAACGCCTGCAGATGAATTGAATGCTTGCCTGAAGGCATCACCTTTATGGAATAACGTAAAAATTATCGCTAACCACTAATATGAGAGTTCAACTTCAAAATGATCAAAGTGCTGCACAATTTTCCAAACAATTATTAGATGTTGGAAATGGAAAGTCCCAGTTGATGCGACATCTGGATTAATTACTCTTACCAACGACTTTTGCCGATTTGTAGACACTCAATTAGTTCTTATTGAAAATGTTTTCCCAAACATTAGTGAGAATTATAAGAATTATGCTTGGTTAAGTCAACGAGCAATTCTTGCCGCAAAGAATAATGATGTCCACGCACTGAATTTCACCATTCAATCAAAAATTGCTGGCGATTTGGTGACATACAAATCCGTTGATTCAATAACAAATCCCGATGATGTAGTAAATTATCCAACGGGTTTTGAACTCTCTGGAGATACCAGGATTTCCACCACAACTTGCAACTCAAAGTTGGTACAGTTATTATGATACTGCGTAATTTGAATCCACCGCGACTTTGCAACGGTACTCGACTTTCGGTAAAGAGACTTATGCCGAATTTGATTGAGGCAACCATTATTAACGGAAAGTACGCAGGTGAAAATGTATGTATTCCTCGAATACCAATGATTCTGATCTTCCGTTTGACTTCAAACGATTGCAATTCCAGTTCGCCTTGCGTTCGCAATGACAATTAATAAGTCGCAAGGCCAATCGCTTAGTGTTTGCGGGATAAATTTAGAAAATCATTGTTTTCACATGGGCAGTTATACGTTGCGTGTTCACGAGTTGGGAAACCATCCGCTTTGTTTGTGTTAACGTCAGACCAAAACAAAAATGTGGTTTACCAAAGAGCACTACAATGAAACGGATAATTTGCGGACACGTATAACGCTTCGATTCAGTATTTACTTTGGATTTGTAGCGACATCAAAGAGTAACTTTCATTTACTTAGGAAGTTCAACTAAATAACACTTCATTTTAGTAATCGAAATGAATTTATTACTGTGTGAAATGAAATAAATATTTTCCTTTTCAAATATATAACAAAAAAATTTTTTTTCTTTATCTTTTAATCACCAAACGAAATGTTACATAAAACGAATCTGGTGGCGAAACGGAGTTCGCCGGGTCTGCTAGTATTGAATGTTTTTAAAACCTAATTTACAAAGACACTCTTTTACTCTCTCATACCATACTAGAGATGACTGCTTTAGACCGCTGATAGCCCTTTTTAATCTAAGCACATATCCCCCACTTTTGTTTGCAAAACCTTCAGGTATTGATATGTATATTTTTCCTTTTAAAACACCATTTAGAAAAGCTGTAGTTACATCTAAATGAGTTATGTTCATTCCTATTTTAACGCTAAGTGCAAATAATAATTTCAAAGTAGAATGACGAATTAGTGGCGCAAAAGTATGAGTATAATCTATACCTGGCTTTTGCGTAAAGCTTTTGGCTATAAGCCTAGCCCGGTACCGCACCTTATTGTCCACGTCATACTTTTTCACAAACACCCAACGACACTTCACTATAGACACATCATCAGGTTTTTTGACAAGTTCCCACGCCTCATTGTCCTTAAATGACTGCAACTCGTCAGCCATGCCGCGCCTCCACTGCTCCTTTTCAGGACCTTCTAGGGCCTCCGAAATTGAGATCTCCTCAGATGCTGGAATACTACTGGATACACACAAGTTGCTAAAGCCATACCGCTCAGGCTGTTTTCTTTGACGCTTTGCTTTGACACAATGCTCCGACTCTGGAAATGAAGTCGTCTGGACCTCCTGCACCTGGACCTTGCTTGGTGGAGATTCATGCAGTGTATCTTCACCGTCAGTGTAAGCTGAAGTATCTGAAGAGTTGTCACATTGATCATCTACTTCTGGAACACATGTTTCCACCACTGAAATGCTGTTCTCCTGCTCCACACTGACCTCTGGTGTCTCCAAACTTTCCTGTGTTCTCTCCTCATCTGGTATCCATATATCCTATTCACTGGTAGCAATATCACTTGTCTCGCCTTCCATCACAATAACATCCCTGCTGGCGATGATATTGTTTTTGATAGGGTTATACAACCTGTATCCTTTCACATCCTCTCCAAATCCAACTAGAATGTATTCTGTGGCCTTCTTGTCCCAATTGAGCCGCTTTTCTTTCGGGACATGTACCATCACCTTGCTTCCGAACAATCTAATGTGACTTAGATCCGGTTTTGACCCATGCCACAGTTCATAAGGTGTCTTTGGTACTCCAGAGACAATGGACCTGTTTTTCAAATAGACAGCCGCACTGGCCGCTTCCGCCCAAAATTTCTTTCCCAACTTGGCATCATACAATAAACATTTACCCTTTTCTACCACAGTGCGATTAGCTCTTTCACAGACTCCATTTTACTCGGGCGTGTAAGAATTTGTTTTTTGGTGAATAATGCCATTCTGTTTAAAATAAGATTCAAAATTTTTATCGCAGTATTCTAGTCCATTATCACCGTGAAAATTTTTTATTTTCTTTCCTTGTTGATTTTCTATCATAGATTTAAATTATTTAAATCTACTTAATGCTTCATTTTTCTGTTTGAGGAAATAGATAAAAGTCATCCGACTATAATCATCAACAAATAGCATGAAATATCTGCTGCCATTTAGAGAATTCGATGTAGAGTTAGAGTATCCGATGACATGTCTCTGTACTTCACATCACCAACATGAGAGAATGGCAACCGCATTTGCTTTCCCTCACTACAAGTGGTACATTCTGATTTTGTTATGTCAAACGAACCATCATATGACAAGCCATCTACAATGCCATTTTTCATTTTGTTCATATCTTGTCTGTTGATATGAGCCAGTCTTCTGTGGCTTAATCGACCGGTAACTGCAGGAGCTGCCAACATGTAACTCGGCGACTGCAATCTCAACTTATAAACACCATCAGTTAAATCGGCTATGGCAACTAAAGAATCACTTCTGTCATAAATATATCAATGCTTTTCTTCGAACACGACATTGTTGCCATTTCTGATAAGCTCGTTAACTGATAACAAGTTTGTTGTCAAACTAGGCACGCACAGCACATTCTTGACGGTGATGTGACATTTCAAATTCGAAACCATGTCCACATCTCCGGAACAATCAACTGACACTTTTGATTGGTTAGACAATGATTTATGGTGAACACAGCGAAATGTTCATGTTTTTTATCCAATCCATGTTTACAGTCATATGCGCACTCGCACCACTTTCGACGTACCATTCCATCTTATTAAATTTTCCGTTGATAAAAATAACGTGGAAAACACATTTGTTAGCGGTTTTCTTCAGTAACGGGCACTGGTTCCGATAATGTCCGTTGCCTTTACATTTATAACAAACAACTTCTTTTGATATGGAGTCTGTTACTGTCTTCTTGTTTGACGTAAATGCTCCGCCATTTTTCTTCGGCTTAGTGTTGCCAGAGTAATATTTATTTCTCGCCACGAATGCAGCGCCACTAACGTCAGACTCATTAGTAACTTCCATGTTAAGTAATTTTGACTTAATGACATCCGCTGTTATCGGAATACCCGAATGTTCTATAGCCATTATCATTGGAGAATAACGGTCGGACAAACCTGCTAATAATAATGATGCCCACCCATTCGTTGGTTATTGTAAATCCTGTGCCATTTAACCTTTGAGCTGTTTCAACGATTTGTGTGACATAGGTAGCCATTGAGTCACAACTATCAATCTTATGGAGATGTCGAAGCAAGGTTATCTTTCTCGGAGTCGTCAAACATGGTCTTCAACTTGGTCCATAATTCCGCTGAACTCCCCGTGTTCCTGATATACACGTACAAAGCTGGATCGATGGTTAGTATTAACTTTGCCTTTGTTTTGCATCTTCTGCTGGTTTGATTTTGAAACCGGCCGGTGGTTTGATGTACTTGTCCATCCCATCCAAGACCAGTAGGTTTTCAGCCGCAAAACACCACTCGTCATAATTCTTCCTGCCTTTTAACTTCGGCACACTTGCTATATAGTTCGAGTTCATGTTTCTGCGAATCAACGAGCACAATTTATCTATTTTAAACTTAAAATAACTGATAAAATCAGGAGCAGCCCATAACCTATTAAAAGACGTCGGATATTCGCAATGAACTGACTTTATTCAAAAGAACAATGACATACATTGTTAAGTTAGTAACAAGCTTACTCACTAGATGGCGTTAGTAGTAGTTGAAGTAGAGGTGTAATCAATTATTAATTATTGTGATACATTTACTAACAATATCGACAAAATTTTAGCGGTGGATATAAATTTCTAGCATTGCTATATACATAAATATTTTAGTGATGGGTAAAAAAATATCACAATTATAACCAATATTTTATTATTTAACAATAACCTGAATAGTCTATGGTTCTAATAACAAATACATAAACAGGGCATTGTTCGATTAAATATTTCTAAAACACATACCACCTTTCAGTTTGTTATGAAGACACACAAACATTTAGTAGAACATTTAAAAAACTTTCTTTCTATCCGTTAAATTGTATAGTAATAAGGGTTAGAAATGGTCTCCTAGTTTTTTAATCTATTCAAGCAATACTTCTGGAAATCGATCACCATTTGTAGTTGTTTATCACCAGAAATACTTTGACTAATTATGTTTATTAAAAAATTTGTAATCGCATTTAATTTTGGCCCTTACATTAAGACTAGACAACACTACAAAAAACTCCTACATAGAAATAGGATTCGCGGTTATATCAAAATTGAAATTTAATTATTTGTGCGTGTTATTATACAAAAAATATAGTTTAAAAAAAAAACCAAAAACACACTTTTAAAGCACATCAAACTAAAAAGTGAAAAATAATTCTCAATATGAGCTGAAAAAAATAATGAGCAAGATGAAAAATACTAGTAAACTCACTTTTCGACCAGACTATGACGAAATTATTCGATCCTGGCGATCCTGATCGATATAATAAGATAAACTTATCAAATTATTGTATTGTCATTGGTCCTTGATACGTATGAAAAGTTTCAAATTAATCAGACTTCTGGAAATTGATGAAAATTATGTTCAAAGATTCCGTTACATACATACATAGATACAACCCAAGCTTATAAAAGCGTGTTAAAATGTAGACTCATGCAGTAGCTTATACATAAGGTGGAACATAATATAAAAACGGGTGGCGTTTTACTACCACGATATGTCCCCTAACATCGATATTCACATTGTAATTTTTTGCATTGTTTAATTAACACTCTATTTAACAGTTTATATTGTACAACAATATTGCACAGCGAATTTGATGGCATATATTCGCCTGCCAAAACCATCTTGAAAAGACAGCCAACCTCCCGATTTGTAAAGTAAACAATACTACACTTTTTATAAAATGTCGGTAGAATTGTCCATAGGCTTGAAGGGATGCAGAATAGTGTTTGTTACCATTCAAATTCGATGCCCCCCGACAATTCGCTTCTTATTTTGAGACGTTGGCGCTGCAGTTCCGAGTAAAGGGCGTACCGAGCCGGTGTAGCGTAGGTCAGGGGGAGCGTATGTAGCATTTGTAGATGGCTATTTTGGTTCTGATGAGTAATCTAGAGGCGAGAATCGGGCGTAGTTTGGCACGCACAGCACGACTCATCTGGATAACGTAGTCCATTTGAGATACTATACGCAATGAACGATCAATATGAACGCCCAGATATCAGACGCATGTTTTCCATTCCACCGCCTGACCTCTCAGGCGCAGTTGATCTGGCATGATGCGTTGACTGCCGGTCAATAGAGCGGCTGTCTTGCTGACATTGACGGCCATCCTCCATTCGTCCAGCCATCCAGACAGCAAATCAAATACCCGCTGGATCTTCTTCGCGGCTAGGTCGACCCTTTGCGACGACGCGAAACACGCACTGTCATCGGCGTACAGCTCCAGCATTACGTCGTACTCCCAGTCCTCGAGATAATCACGCAGAGTCGGTATGCCATCGGTGTATAGTGCGTATAGTTTGAAAGATAGACGGCTGCCCTGCGGAACTTCTCATATTGAGCGTGGGGCGGATAGCACGTCGTCGATGGCAACACAAAAACTGCGTCGTTGAAGGAAGCTGGCGACGGCTCTTGTGCGTGCAGGCGGCAGTGAGGTGTCTAATAGTTTGTGGATGAGGCCATCGTGCCACACCGTGTCGAAGGCCTTCTCCATGTCTAAGAGTATTGCCACCATATATCGCTCGCAGTACCTTTCGGATGCGAGGTGGTGCAGTACTCTTATGAGCTGCAGCGTTGTGGAGTGACCACTTCGGAACCTGTATTGCGTCTGTCGCGAGGTCAGAAAGAGGCGCAGTTTGGTTAACAGGGCACGCTCAAATATCTTAGTCACGTGGAATAGCAGGGTAATTGGCCGAATGATCTCCGGTTTTCGTGGGTCCCTTCCCGCTTTCGGAATCGTGATGCTTTTCCACGCCTCCGAAAATTGACCTGTATGGAGTATTCCATTGAACATTCTGTTAATGGCCACTATTGCCCTTCTGGGTAGATGTCTCAGCGCGGCTGTTGATATGCCGTCAGGATGTGGGGCCTTCTTTTTGGGGAGACGCATCACTATTTTGTATAGCGCGGTTGGGGTTATGAATAAATCTCCTTTCGCAGTGTCCATGAACTTGCTCACATGGTTCTCCACCTATGCGTGGAGAACCGTGTGAGGTTTTCTTGTAATGGTGGAGAAGTGGCAGGGGGATTCGGGATGAACTGTTCGGCTTTGGCATCATAGCGACGGACCCCCGAGCGATCAGTGATTGGGCACTTCGGAGCTGCGGCTTTGATATGCTGACATTGACATTATCATGTACAATGTTTATCATATGTCTCAATTGATAAACCAGGTAATTTAGACCTAAGTTCAACCCTATTATATGTCTGAGGTCACATAAAAAACAACCATACGCCCTGAACCTCATGTCTCATTGAACATAAATTAAATATTCTGTATTTTATCTTTATGATTTTATTTATTTATATTGAAAAACTCACCAATAAAATATATAGCTATACATAAGTTATAAAAAACATATACACACATGCCAAATAACAAATAGACAGACAGTAGCCTATTATTTACGCAATCACATGTTCTTACTGTCGGTACACAAATTTTCATCAAGATCAGTGAAACCTTTTTTTTGTTATAGAAAAACGTATAGGCAGACAAACAGAAAAACCGGAAAACAACAGCCTACCACTTACGAAATCAAATGTTCTTACTGTACACTAATTTTAATCATAATCGGTCAAACCGTTCTTACGTTATAAAAACACACACAGACAGACAGACACACAGTATAACAACCGACAGTGGCCTATCATGTGCGCAACTACATTTTATTATTATATACCAATTTTCATTTTGATCATCCGAGACGTTCTTGAGTTATAAAAAGACAAACAGACAGACAAAAATGAAACAATAGTATAATGCGAATCACTGCATCATAAAAGGATTATTTATCACAAAATTAGCTGAAAAAAATAAATGAACAGACAGAACCAATAGATTTATATAGTGGTGTAGATTATCCAATTGAACACTTAGGTGCGCGGCTATCCGTAACAATAACCATATAAAATATTTCATAAATGAAATAAAAGAGAAAAATTAAATAAAATTGTATCTTCCCTACGTATGAATATGATCGGCTAACCCTTTGTTCCTTAAATATTTCGCTCGTTTTTTGTATAGCATAGTGCCATTTAATCCCACGCGTTTTCGTATACACAGCAGTTAGACATCCACGTAGGAGACCACGGTACGAGCCCCTAGCACATATATTAAAACTGTGGTCGATTTCACTGTGATATTTTAATGAACATAGGCGTTAGAATGCAGGTCTAAACTAAATATAATTTCGGCCTTATGCGGCGTATGTTGCTCGGGACATCGCTGCGCCGACGCACCTTTAAATGGGTGTATCAAATATGCATAATATCAATGCAAACCTACCGATTCTGTATGTCATGAAAGTTTTTTTTCTTTTACATCATAATTATCTGTATCCCATATAACTATTTTGTTCACTGGTATGTATAGGAAGTACGTCGATTTCTTTAAAATTCTCGCCACGACAAAACAGTATTGCAATACAATATTTCATTTACGTGTATAATATAATTATATTAAAAAAAATTAACATAAGTTATTGACGCACGTGTATAATACTCATGTTGAGTCAAATTAATTTCATCACGTGTTTGAATGTGAAACGAGGTAGTGAGATTAATGTGTATCTAGTAGTGCCGGGATATGAATGATTAATTAAAACGTATTCGGGGTCCGATTCTCTACTCATGTTGTTTATGGTATTCGATATGCACACAATACACGCCATCGCTTAAGGATTGTCATCTCATTTCCGTTTTCAATCGCTTGATGTCTATTTTGTCTTGATCGTTTTCTATTATTCGTTGTTTCGTATGTTAGTTGAGTAATTATTGAAGCTTAAAAAATTAAAAATTTTAAAGTATACCACCACCAATTACATACAATCCAAATTAGAAAGAGCTGTATTAAAAACTGAGGCACGTTTTAAAACTGAGTTTTAGAGAAATATCACACAGTTCAATGAATTTTGAATATTGTTGAACTACCCCTCTTATACCCATTAATTAAACTTTTTTTTTAAATTTGAAAACGTTTTTTCTATGTATATACTCAACCTTCAAAATTTTGCACCTGTTCGCTTATTTTTGAAGTATGGAGCTTTGTAGAAAATCCTTTGCATCCCTTTTTCCACTTCCAATAACGATTTTCTTAATAGTGAAATAAGGTACATTTCAAAATATAAGCTTATAAGAGTTCAGTGTAGATTATAAATTGTGGTTTAGTTGTTATTATAAACACAAAGGATTAACTGATTTGCTTCTACGGCAAACAATCCCCTTCAAATTATATTACGCAATATAGGTTGTTTTATCAAAAAATATGAAACACCTATACGTTTAAAATGTAGTACGGATAACAACTCGAAAAATTTCAAAAAATTTACAATTCCTGTGTAACATTTACCACCCGATGTCATTTTAATAACAATTATTCTTGCGATAACTCTGAAATGTGTCATTTTAATTTTCTTACCAAGAATAAAATGCTAACAAAAACCTAGTGGTGATCAATGGTAAATGATCATCTTTATAATAATTGCCCGTGCTTTCATCTCGCTTCCACAGAGACGGGGACACGAGGACGTTTTTGAAATCCGTAAACAAATAACATTATATTAACCTGAAAAAAAAGTAGCTAAGAAATATATGAATAATATATACACGTGAGCCCTTTAAAAAACGTGAGCCTTGCGCCTTTATATCCTCTAGGGACAGCTCGTACCTAGATCAACGTTCCTAAAACCTGTACATATACTGGAGTTATGCCAATACTCGAGGCTAATGAGACAAACATTGTGCAGACAATTTTAATCCTAAAATTAGCAATCAGTAATGATGTACAATGAATTGATATGTGCTTATCTGTAAAAAAAATCCTTTTAATTTGTATACATATATCTAATCTATATATAATTCTCGCAGTGAAGACTGAAAGTTACAGGTGTAAGAAACCAAATTTCACGATAAATGTAAGTATCAAATGTCGCATTAAACATCCACGAACATTTTATGCGACCAAATAAAACGTAAATAAACTTTGCCGGAGACAAACTGTCGACTGATTTTAGAAAAGGATCTCTCAAGGGAACGGGACTTGTTCTATGCAAGGGAACAGTGTATCCAGAACAATAGATCCGTTTTGCATTAATGTTTACGAGGCATGTGGAGGTTTGCCAGGGGCGGACGGTTTCAAACAATATGTATAACTTTGCATTAACAACGTTTTAATGCAA
This sequence comes from Eumeta japonica, assembly GCA_005406025.1. Classification (NCBI taxonomy): domain Eukaryota; kingdom Metazoa; phylum Arthropoda; class Insecta; order Lepidoptera; family Psychidae; genus Eumeta; species Eumeta japonica. The sequence goes on from BGZK01003836.1 coordinate 12,235, forward strand.
TGTCTTATTGGATAAATGTAGCACATGTTAATTAGCGTGTCGTTCTGTCGGTGTGATGTGACGGTCTACTGATTCACTTCGAGTGTCAGAGGTCGTTTCTTGATCGGGCAATATAATTGCAATTGATTTCTTCAGTTTATCGTGCGAATCTGAGTTTAGTCGCTTTGCTTCTGGTTGTTGCGTTGGTTCTTAAAAAAATAGGCTAGAGTTACATTTTATTCTGATTTATTTTACTTAATTGCACGTTTCCTTTTCTTAGTAAACTTCAAAGGATACATAACTACACACAGCGTGCTTGCATATATATTTTTATAACTTTAAAGCGGGAAGGAAATTCTTCATTACTCTGTAATGAAGGGTCATGATAAAGATGATGATGGTACACGTGATAAAGCTTGTCAGAAATATAGTCCTATGAAGTAACTTGTCATGTAAGTCTAGACCTTATGGAATCTTAATTATACTTTATATTGAAATATAATTTTACTTTTAATATCATTTATTAATTATAAAAATACTACTGTAGAAGTTAATTGTAAGCGTTAAAAAGAAACACACACCGTCGCTTAGTTGAATTTTTTATTTAGTTAATTACATCTAATAAGCCATGCTCAAAACCTGCATGTCACAACGGATTTAATTAAACGCACTGACTCTCTGTCTTTCTTTGGGACTAATCTGGATGCGTATGGACAAAGTACAACGTAAAATCTTTACATACCAATAATATATATTTTTTTATTATGTTCATTACGATCGGGCACTAAGGTTATCGCAAATTTGATTGAGATTAAATAAAAAAAATGTGAAGATTTTGTTTTACATTTTATAACCTAATTAGTCGCATGGGTCAGAGCAGGTTTGCATAAAAATTATGCACTTGCTGCTGCCCGAATTTCCCACGACCCATAGCTTCATGACCCGCGACGAAGTTTGTATTGCAGTAGCGATCAGTCACGGAGTGCATGGACGCGTCGCTGCGCTCTTTAGCGGTGACCCGATGCAGTAATTACGTTACTTTTTGAAAGAGGTAAGTTGTTTATTTTATGACTTTTTTTTGTTTATTATTATATTATTTTATCATAATATTATTATTTTTTGTAGTATTATATGTTCAGTGTATAAATCTATTTTATAAATTTGTTTTTTACAGCTTGGTGAGATGAAATTATACAAAAAGAACGTTTTATTGTAAGTATTATATCTTTTTCCAGATTAGTCATGGATAGAAGAGATCAGCAAATTTTGCAATGGTTGGCAGAGTCTTCTGATGAAGAACAAGTTGGAGGGTCAGATTCTGAGCCGGAGGTAGACGAGATAGCCCAAAGTGACCACAATTCTGCTAGTGAAATCGACCAATCGTCTGCACAATCAAGTGAATCGTCTGACAACGAAGAAGACTCCTCTGCAAGGCGGTATGATAATTTCTTTTTTACCAGACATAATGGGAGAAATGGTCCTAAACAAAAATGGTCAAAGACTCCACCGTCATGCGCAGTAAGAACACGAGGCCATAATATAATTTTACACTTACCAGGTGTCAAGTCAGCAGCAAGATCAGCAAAAACTGCTTTAGAATGTTTCAGTTTGTTTTTTTCTGATGAGATTTTCAATTTACTTGTAACATGTACTAATCAGTATATTGGCGAAGTCAGAAACAAGTTTCAAAGAGATCGTGATGCAAAAGACACAGACGTTGAAGAAATAAAAGCATTACTGGGGTTGTTGATTATGTCTGGAGTGTTGAGAGCCTCACATCTCAATTTCAGAGATCTTTGGGCCACGGATGGAACTGGTGTGGAGATATTTCGTCTGACAATGAGATATCAACGTTTTCTATTTTTGCTGAGATGCCTAAGATTTGACGACAGAACGACCCGAGCTGAACGTTTGCAAATTGATAATCTAGCCGCTATACGTGAGATCTGCGACAAGTTGCTAGTAAAATATCAAAAGCCTATTCGCCGGGTGAAAATGTTACCATAGATGAGCAATCTATTGGCTTCCGTGGCCGTTTCAAAGGTAAATTGTACATGCCAAGTAAACCAAACAAATATGGTATAAAAAACCAAGCATTGGTAGAGTCCAAAACATTTTATTTGCTGGCCTTTGAGGTTTATTCTGGCAAACAGCCTGCGGGTCCTTACCAAGTTTCAAACAGCCCAAACGACATAGTAAAAGGTCTTGTAGAGCCGATAAAGGGAGCAACCGTAATGTAACCACCGACAATTGGTACACAAGTGTAAAACTCGCAACTGATTTACTGGATCCACCTACAAGCTCACCTTAGTTGGAACACTCAAAAGAACAAACCGATATACCTCAAGAGACTTTTACCAAACAAAAATAAACCTCAATTCAGTTCTCTTTCGGTTTCGATCCATAATGACTATGGTTTCATATGTTCCGAAACCGAATAAAGCTGTTGTACTGCTATCATCTATGCACCACGCAGCTCATATTGACCCGGATTCAAATGACCAGCAGAAGCCTGAAATAATAATGTACTACAACAGCACCAAGGGAGGTGGACACCAATGATCACTTGTGTGGTACATACAGCGTAGGACGGCGAACCAAACGATGGCCATTAGCCATTTTTCCATCTTATAAATGTTACAGGCATAAATGCACTCGTTATACATCGAGCAAATACCGACAAATCAAGTACTCACGTGAGACGTCATTTTCTACGGCAATTGTCTGTTGAACTTGTTCAGAATCACCAGAAACGACGACTTGAAGTGAATGCAACTCCTAAGATGGTAAAAACGACTTTGGAAGTGCATGAGTTGGAAAACCGCGTCGCACCTGCAACTGCAAAACGCGGGCGTTGCAGCAGCTGCCCGCGAAAAATGATCGAAAATAGCAACAAAATGCACAAAGTTTGTGTGTAATGATCACTCACAAATATATTGTCAACAGTGCAATAAAAGTGATTCAGACAGTTCCTAAAAATATTATAAAATTTTAACTTTGATCTCATTATAAGTACAAATGTTTTGTTTTGATAATTACTTTAGTTCAGCTTGTTTCTGTTTGATTAGATATTTAGTTCATGTTATTCCTTTTAATATTAAGAGAAATAGTAGTAGTAGTACTTTAATAATAAACAAGTTTTATTTACTTATATATTTCATAAATAATAAATAATGATTCCTATAATCTGGGGTCACCGGTGACCCCATGCGAGCAGTTATGTAATTTTCTTCATGCGAGTAATTAAGGGTTAAATGACCTAAAATGTTTTTCTTTATTGTTTAACATTTTGTTGTGAAATCCTTCATTATTATCCGCGTAAATAAAAAGCCTATATTTAAATGACTACTTCTTTTTTATCGATAATTGTTTAGGTAATAAAGACCGAAGATATACAATAAAAATTAAAAGAAGCAGAAATGTTAATGCGGCAAATATATTTCTGTTACAGGCCTATGAATTTGTATGTATTTAAGAAACTTGGATATTTTCAATAATGAATACAATTTTTTTTTCAACATTTGTTTCATTAATTTCGTGATAACAATAGATTTAGCACTTTACCATCTACCTTTGATACCAACACCACCATAGAGCGATGGCAAATAATTATAGTTGACTTAATTCGAAACTATTCATTGCTATTTTTCGTCTTGCATCGTCTGTGACTGTGGCGAGACGTACAGCTAGATGGACTGCATAAGGCGACAAAGTGAGTGAGCAAACCGAACGCGGGCAGACGCATAAGGGCAGACGTCGTTGTAGGTTGTACCTCACACATCCATTTTCGATATGAAGAACTTGTAATATTTATGGATTAGTTAATATGTCCAAGTAAATTTTTAATCGTAGTAGTAATTTGTTGTCAAGAATTTGTATTATTAATTTTGTTTTTTTTTAAGTAATTTGATTCCGAGTTGCCCAAAAAGTAAAAACGTAATCCGTAAATTTAATCCGTTACGTGTGACAGGTTATTTGTACATTATCTGTTAAATCTTACGGATCATTTTTACGAAACACGTTCTTACTTTTGGTGCAATCGACCGAGCTCTAGATACTAAGTACTAGATTTAATATCAACAGTTTACAACCAAACGTTATTAGACTAGAGATTTTGACATGTTTTAGTAAAACGGATAGCATTTTGAAACCCCGAATTTCTCTTATTCTTAATAATAAGTTATCTCTTTGTTTTAAACGCGTAAACTTCCCGGTGAGTTTATGTTACGCAGCGACGTTAAACAAAGCACAAGGATAAAATATTTCGACCGCAGGCGTAGATCGATGTGAATTGTTTTTCACACGGTCAGCTGTTTGTAGCTTTTTTTCGCGTTAGTAATTCAAATAATATAATTTAAATATATACATTCATGGAAATTAGATTTCTAATGTAGTTTATGGATAAAAGTTATTGAAGATTTTGCACTAATATTGGTCGCAGTTTCACTTACGTAGGTTATTGTCCTATCAAGTTTGTAACCTGTCTAATTAACAAACACCAAAACAATCACTTGCATTGTTTGATCAAATCATCACAGTCAGAATCAGGTTTCGTCTTATTGATTTATTGTTTCGTTTTGTTGTTTCCGTTTTATTTAGCTAAGATGGATCTAATTTTACGTGGGCGAACTCGCAGGCCTAGCTAGTCTAGGGACCGGGCAGCTAGACTTACTTCAAATAGTGACAAACATCTGAATCATTTGGGATCATTTATTTAACACGTGGTTTACTTTTTAATAATTGTCTATAAAACATATTGATGTTTTCAAGATTCCGAGCCAAAATGAAAAAAAAAACAGAATCCTTATAGTTTCATTATGTCCGTCCGTCCGTCCGTATGTCACAGGCATTTTATTCAAAAACTACAAAATGTATATTGAGGAAATTAAAAGAACAGGTGTTTTATTTAAATCGCTGCTTAATTTGGCAATCGAATAATAAAAGTAAATAGTTATGTGGAGGTACTACATATATGTCACACAAGCTGAATTTTTTTTAACAAATAACGTGCAGCACATGTTTTATAGTTCTATTAAGAGCATTTTAAAGTTTTTATGCAATTTTTTGATTACGTGAATTTTTTCGAATATACGATAATTACTCCGAAATTAGCATAAATTGTGTGATCCCTACCTTTATTTTTTAAATCGTTTGTCCAAAAAATATGAAAGAAATTACAAAGGTAACGCGCTTAATACTTTCAAAGAAAATTATTTTGAATATGATCCGGAACGGATATACGGTTTTTGTGTTAATGCCCAAAAACTGTGCTTCTCAACAAAAGGACGTAAATGCCCGGAAAATACGATCTTTAATTAGTGTACTTTAGTTTACATTAATTTATTCATTTACTAATTTATTAAATTAATAATAGTCGACACACCTACTTGTTTCGCTAGGAATAGGCGACTAAAGTGCTTATACCTACTTTGTGCGGATAACATAAAAAAAAGCGTAACAATATCTGTAGTGCATTTCTTTGTAGTAAAGGCTACGGAACCCTAGACTCAGCATGGTCCGATATGCTCTTGGCTGGTTTTTTTTTAATAATGTTGACGTCAAGAAATAATTGTTGTATCCGTGGATGTATTGATGCTTTACATTGAAAAAGCTGATAAGATGTGAAGGTTAAATTTTACAAATTTCCGGAGAACATGTTTGGAGTCGCGTGGGTAATAGCAAAACGTAAACAGTGGCTAAATGCAGTAAAAATTATGTGTAAGTGCATTATTAATTTAAACATTAAAAAAACTTACTCTTATATTAAATAAAAATTTAATGTTAAAATGTTAAGTATCTAAATGCCTATTATTTTCTTAAATATTTTTTCCAAAAATTATGATATTCATATTGTAATCAAAACTCTATCTTTCATTTCATTTCCTCTTATTTCAGAGAAAATCTTTAAAGACTGCGTACCAAATAAATATACGAGGATTGTGGTACTCACTTTATAAATAACGAAAAATCGGAACATCCATTACATTCATCTTATGTTCCATCGGTTTTTCTCAACGTGAGAATGTAAATTAAAACATGCAATGAATTAAACATGTAATGAATCAAAGCACAGATGTGTTTACATTCACCTCCAAGTCTAGTTTTACAGGTACATATAGCGTTACTGACGTTTCGATTTTTGTCAAGCTGAAAAAACAATATTTTTATAATTATATATACATATATATATATAAATTAAACTAATAAATATTTATTGTGTTTCAATATATATATATTCATAATTTTTTGAATTGAAACACAATAAATATTTATTAGTTTAATTTTTATATGTAGCTCTATATTTACAACATAGACATTTGATACACTCGTTTGTGGAACAATTTTACCAGTTATGACAGTTTCGCGTTTATTTGTTTTTTCGACCACGCCATACACATGCTTTAATTTGAATATTTTTTTTTGCCTTTCTCATTATTTTAACCATGCGAAATATTTTTGTTAACCGGCTGAAATCCGTGTTTTGTTATTTTTCCCTATTCTATTAATATCTATTGTTGTCTACAAATGAATGTTTTGATCCCACTTTCTTCAGCAATAAAACACTAGAGAACGCTTACTTCGGCAATA
>BGZK01003837.1:0-18798 GCA_005406025.1 Eumeta japonica
GGAAATTGAAATAGAAAGAATAGTTTGTTCTTTTATACATATTATTATACATACATGTTTTTTGTACCTACTCATTATTATTTTATTAATTTGAATTGTGGCGGTATAGGCGGGCTGCACAAATTTTTCTGGATATGGTTAATAAAATTTGATTAAAATAACTGAATTTAGCGTTGTTGTTATTGATGAATCACCATACTACAGGTAACCATCCGATACATTCTTTTTGAGTACTTTTCAAAATTGCGATAAATGAAATTACCTCGTGTTATCGACAGCTTAACCAGGTTATCAAAAGGAAATAAATTTGGAAAAGTTATAAGAGTTAAAAATTTAGAAGCATTCAGGAAATGTTATTACAATTTGTGATAATGAAAAATTAAAAATGTGATGGTGTAGAAGTATTTATTTACAAATGGAACCACAAAATAACACTATGTACATATACCACATATAACTGAAAAATTCATCCATTTACGACGATTGCCTGACAGCGACTGTTCAAATTTGGCATAATATTTGTTCAAATTTTTTGTGTATTTTAAGGTATTCAACGAAACCTAAAGAGAAATTGTTATATATTCGAACAGTAATCATATGTTTATGTTTAAACTAAAAGTGAAAATTATTTTGAAATTGCAAAAATTGTAAATAATTTCATTGTAACATAGTACCAAAATGTCGAAAATCTAGGTACACTACATGAACCGAACAAAAAAATGTGATCAAAATTTACTATCCATTTTTGAATACCAAATGAAAGAATATACCTATAAGCTACATAGCAAATGTCTCCCATAATTGAGTTTGAAATTAAAAACGTCAAACAGAGACCAATACTTTAAAAAATTTGTACCGTTCTGTGATACAACATTGTGAACAGCATACGACATGTACTTACTAACGAAATGATAAGTTTGCTTTATAGAAGATGTATTGAAAAAATAAAATTAACAATGAAATTAAATTTCATCCTATCAATATAATTGACAACTATTCAACTCAAAGATGAAGGCTCTGAAGCACATAAAATACACAGGGAAGCAAGCCGACGATAGCTTGTTTGATATTTGTGGAAAGACGTTACCTGCTAAAACTGTGTTCTACGTTATCAAGAATTATATTTTACAGATAGCCGAACTTCGTGATGATAAATTACAATTTATGGTTGGACGGCAAAGTATATTCTATAGCGTTGAGAGTTATTTTGGACACAAGAGATGGAATGCTTCAGCCATAAACAATTTCGGAATAAAACGTGTAATTTAATTATTTGCTCTAATGTATTGGAAGAAGGTATCGATGTACAGAGCGTGTAATTACGTTTTCGCTTCGATCAGCTTAAAACGTTCAACTCATATATTCAAACAAAGGTCAGGCGATCTCAAATTCTTTTTATACCATATTCATCCGGAAACGGAGAAATGGATGTTAAAGAAAATTCAATCGTATCGTCAAATACAGGCAAATAAAAGATTTTTGAGGACGCACTCTAGATCGCGATGATCCAAATGGAAGAAGAAATAGCAAACAATTTCTTGAACTTATACCGCCTTATGTTAACTCATATGGAGCACGTTTAATCGCACCATCAGCTGTTACAACATTGCATCGTTATTGCCAGACTTGCCATGGGATTCATTTGGTTCCTCCTCAACCGTTTTAAACTACCACCAAATAAGCAAGGCAAACAAGCTGTATCAGTATGCTTACCACTGCAGTCGTCCGTTAGAGAACCCATTATTGTAAGTATGTACATATATAAATATCGAATTGTTTTCTTTGGAGAGTTTTTAGCTAAATTTGTTCAAAGTAAAGCAATAACACAGCTCGAGCTGCTTAATTACTGAACTCGTTTTACCAAAGAGCATTTAACACATACAAAAGACCTAAAAACGCAATAATCAATCGGTGGGAAATTAAATACTTCAAAATAAATATCAAACACATTGATGTAAACTCATGAACAAAGTGACAATACCGGTATGATATAGTTTAGTTAAAGGCAGTCTAAGTTATACAACATATGTATATGTGTGCCCTTTGCTAGTAGAACATTCCAAAATGCTAAAAGCTTGTGTATTGTTTAGTCATGCAAATCGAGATTTAATTATGATTTATTATATTCCAATGAGGTGTACACTGGGAGTTTATCCAGGTAGTTTATTATGAAATTCGTTTTTTGACTTTAAGCAAATTTCTTTGGTCTCGTTAATTCAAATTTTTATATATTTGTATATTTGACATCAAATACTAAGTTGTTATGCGTATTACGCATTTGAATAAATACTAGTAAGAAATTAATTTTATTTTTTGCTTTTAATAAGAATGAACATAAGTGTAGTTGGATTCCAGCTGATTAATTAATCGATCTTTTTCGATAAAAGTGTATAATTTTCATCAAAAACTCCCAGCAGCCCGAGTTCAATCTATATAGGATTTTTATTTTAATATGATATAAAAATGTTTTCAAAAGTAAACCGAGATTTGGTGTTGATGGAACTCAACTCGTCAGTTGACTTGAAAAATGTTGAAACATTCACTTCATATTCTATTCATATTTCTACCAAAATTACTATTTCTGAAAGGAAAAACTGTGTAAACAACGTTTCTTTCAACAAACGTCGATGGTTGATAGGATGATATGATGATCGGCTGTCATGTCGAGCATAGCTGGTTCAGATCCGTGTTTACTATTTTTCTGCATTTTTTTTTTTTTTTGTATATGTGAGCGTAAGGAAATTGCAATTCATTATTTTCTGTGCGCATGCATGCAAATACATATGTAACAGTTTTGTTTTCTTTTTTTATTTTGTAGAGCGGTTACTATAACTCAACAAAGAGGCAAAATAGCAGCCGCATTTAAAAGCTTACGTTAAACTTTATGAACAAGACGAACTAAATAAACATTTTTGACTGTTTCGAAAACCGAGATGCATTGCAAACTTGTCGAGATAATCTTTTCAAGCACTGGAACAAATACAATGATGACGGTAACTATCAATCAATTTATTTATTTATTTTTTGTTTAACTTTAATCCATATACATGTATATGTGCTTAGTTACAAAATTATCCGTTGGGAAACAGCTAAAACGTGTATACGATCGTAAATGTCCGGATGAACTACAAAACTCCTTACCACGGTTGGGTGAAAAATCATACGCTTACACAATATCATTCACAACAGAATTTGAAAAGAATGCTTACAATGAACACATTATAAATTATTTGAGTTCAAAAAAAACTTATGCAATTCTTCTCAACAAAAAAATTCCAAAATTAGCAAAATGCCTTTATTTATTTATGTCGCAGGGTAAATTACATGCTCAAATCTCCGAATCTCGATAGAGTGCGTAATCAGCACTCAAGAACAAATAAATCAATTAATGCAGTTCCACACAATGATATTTAAGACCTGTTGCAACTTTGGAAGGAGTTTCTGGTTATCGATCGCAGAAATGAAGAAAATTCTTTTCTGATTATACCTATGGATGAAGCGCATACAATTGATTGGCCGTTAATAAAAAATTCCAAAGTTTGGATCCATGCCACCCCTACTCAGCTGCTGAACGAAAAAATTTACAACTCTGTCCGCAAGACTACTTAAATAAGGTCGTTACAAAATGGTACACTGAGTTTCCAAATAATGAGTCATTTGTTGTTACAAAAATTCATGAAAATATGACACCTATGAGTCCGTTCGACACCAATCAATATCGCACATACTCTGAATTCTATTCGTCACGTTACAATGTAAATATACAGCAAAATAATCAGTTTCTGTTGGAAGTTAAAAGCTTAACACATCGTCGAAACTTTTTCAACAATGCTAGCAACAAGAGTTTCGAACAAAGGAAAGATCAAAACAAAGTTATTTTGGTGCCCGAGCTTTGCCATAATTATAAATATCCTGCTGATTTATGGTTAAAAGCATTATTTTTACCAACAATTTTGCATCGCGTCTTCTACATGTTGCATGCTGAATCATTACGTAGGCGCATCAATAAATTCCTGAATTTGGACCAATATTTCCAAAATTACACACCCTCGCCTTTAGAAATTGATGAGTCATTAAAACGAGTTCTAGACGACGAAGGAAATTTGGTGAAAGAAAAAGAGGTACGTACTAATTAATTAGTTTATTTACAAAAATCAAGTAAATTGTGTCTTGTGGTGAAGATTTAAATATGCACAATTACGTACATACATATGTATGTATGTAATTATTAATCTATTGTAATACGCATGTAGAATTGGTTACTTAAGAACAGCTTGTAGCAATTTTAGAGAATTTCTATCATCTCGGTTCAGGGGAAATTAATTTTGACTCGGTTTGTTCGTATTGTTATATCTTGTTGTATCAATTTTAACAAAATTGTGAATGATATCACGGTATTTGAACTTATTGTTATCGGAAAGAGTATTAGCAACTTGGCAAAATTCAACGGGTATAAAAGTGTCTAATAAATAACACTGAGGGCAATCCATTAAACACATAAATCGCATACATATATTTGTTGGTTGTTTGTGTGATTATTTGTTCGTTTTGTAAAAAAATTTTATTTGTTTCTAGCATCCAAAAACTGTTTTGCCGTCTTTACAAACTAAAAAGCAGTCAGCCAATAGTTTTAAAAAGATTCGTTTAGACAATGATGAAAGTATGTGGAAAGAATATCTGGAACCTACAGATCTGTTACGAAATGTTGGGCAAGTATATCCGGTTGAACTGGATTATTATCATAAATTTATTATGAGTCTGTTACCGGAATTAGAAAGCTTAAAAATTTGCGATGAAATGGAATATTCCAAATCACAATTCGATATGCCATCGCAATCGGATTTAGTTAACAAAGAAATCAAAGGCTTAACAAATAATTTAAAGCAACTCGCTATTACGGGGCCTTCGGAAGTGGAAAAAATTGAAATAGACATGCTAAAAAGAAACGTTGAACCAGATCATTGCTTAAAATCAGCCGAACAGTATGAATTTTTGGCTGCGATAACAGCGGCGCGTGTTAACGATGTCTTTGATATGGAACGCTTTGAACTGTTGGGTGATGCGTTTTTAAAGTTTTCAACGTCGCTGTATTTGGCAAATAAATACACCAATTGGCATGAAGGCTATTTAACTATTATCAAAGGACGTATGGTATCAAATCGAAATTTGTTGTATTGCATGAAAGATACAAACATTTGTCAAATGATTTCTGCCTCGTTATTTAGCCCAAACGCTGGATGGTTGCCTCCTTTAGCCAATACCGGCCAATCTATTAAATTTACTACAAAAGATTACCACCTGCATCAATTTTAAGTCCCAGTGATTTCTATAGTCTTCAGTTAACTGAAGAGAAATTCGTTCGGAATTTGTGCTGAGCACAAGCTGGAACGTTTCGCCCAGTTGTGCACTAGAAACCAAGAACTCTCTATGGAAACGTTGACATTGATCCTGAAAATGATATGAATGTGTTCATTAATAAGAGATGTTTTGCGCGACAAAGTAGTTGCCGACACCTTGGAAACCTTATTGGGGTATGTGTTAAAACTATGGATTACATAGAAGTTTTCGCATGTTAGAATTTTCGGTATTTGCAAATTGGAAAGTTCCAAGTTTAATCTTTTGGATTTAAGACTTAGTGGCGAACATTTGCGCAAATATTACAAAGGAAGAGTTGATGGTTTCCTTATCAATCACGAATATTTGGAAAGAATTTAGGATACACTTTTTCGTGACAGAGCATTTTGCTACAAGCGTTGACGCATCCTTCCTACGAATCGTATAACCGGATGTTATCAAGAACTTGAATTCATTGGTGACGCCATATTGGACATGTTAATAACATGTTATATTTTGAACGATTTAAAATTTGAATCCCGGCGAAATAACTGACCTGAGAATGGCACTTGTTAATAACATTACTTTGGGTTGTATATGCGTCCGGCACAAATTCCATTTGTTTTTGTTAAGCGAAAATTCTGCCTTAACGGAAGCGATAACCAGTTTTGCTGATTTTCAAATTACACAAAACTACCGTGTTACTAATCAAGTACGCATACTGATGGAAGAACACCATGACACTCTTAATCCATTTAACGATATCTTAAGCTATTCCAATCAAGACGATGACTGCAGTGAGGATGGTAACGATGATACTTTAGATGATGAATGTGATGAAACTGCATCAAGTCAATGTGGTAAAACAAGATATAATATGGCAGAAAATATTGATGTCCCAAAGGCTTTGGGTGATATTGTTGAAGCTCTCATAGCTGCCGTTTATTTAGATTGTCGTGATCTAAATAAAACATGGAAGTTATTTATAATCTCATGAAAATCGAATTAGACAGTTTTCCAGAAATGTTCCAATAGATCCTGTGCGTCAATTAGAAGAGAATAACCAAGCAAAAGCAAAATACAGTCCTCCTATAATTGATAATAACGATGTAATGGTCAAGTGTGTATTTAATTGCTTAGATAAATCATTTACAACAAACGGATTTGGAAGCAACGCCAAACAAGCTAAAAGCAGCCATAAACAAGCGTTACAAATTCTTGCTAAGTACGCCAATTAATTAGCTTGTATTCACTTTTTTTCCTTTTATTATTATTTATTCTGCATTATTAAATATATACATACATACATATGTAATTTTAAAATTTAACCTACATATGCAACTTAAGCTAAAGCATATCTATATATATGTACATACATACATATATCAAGCTCCATGCGTTGAAATTTGTTTTTTTTTTATTTTTAGCACTATTTGCTAATTAAATTTCGAGGAAAAAAAATACTAACACATACATATGTTTGTGGCAAACTTCAAATTGTATTGCACATAAAATCAGATAATTTCATTTGTAAAAAAAGTCAACATATCTGATGAATTGTATATTTGAAATTTTTTGTAACGTCGATCTAAATTAACATAGATATGCTTTGCTTTTTATTGGTATCTCATTTTCTATCGCTAGATCACAAAAATAATATTACGAATAATGCATATGTATGTATATTTGATTGAAAATATTGTAAAAATTAACATGCACATGCATGCATACACGCTAATATATATATACATATGCATTGGTGCCTTGAAAAATTTTAGGAATGAGAAAAGCTTAAAATGTTTCATAGTTACAAAGAAAAAAGACTGTGTTTTAATCAATAATATACTGCTGTCTCCCGAAACAAAGAAGAGAAAATTACGTTCATCTGAAGAATTAAACTGATAATGCTGATATATATATTTTTTTTTTTTACTTGCTTAAATGTTTGTTCGACAATTTCAATTTCTCCTATTTTTAAATTCACTTTTAACACTTTAACGAAAACAAGAAAATTAATCATGAACACTTATTAGTAGATCGAGTACAGCCGGCTGTTTCATATCCGCTACGATAAAACACTATTTTCGTTATACAAAATGCCGCCGTTTCAATGACTAAAAATCATTTCATAATTCGTACAGTTATTTTTAAAACTTTAGCATTTCTTTTTATTTTAAATTTATCAATTTTAAAATCGGGCTAAAAAGAACAAAATACACATATTGATAACCTTATCATCTCTAAACTTAAGCCACATACCTATATCGGACTATATCTATATATATATAAAATTGAATGTGTGTTTGTTCCTTATAGGAGACCAAACCTCTGGGCTGATCTTGAAATTTTACACCAATTAGGCTGAACTCTGAGATAAATTATAGGCTACTTTGTTTTTCAGCTACCTTATTTGAACGCTTACTCTTGAAATTTTTTATGTGTCCCACGTAGTTGTTAAGAAAATTATAACAAAAATCGCATCACTTTTTAAGTATGTTTTATGCCCACAAAGCGGGCTGGGTTACTCTAGTAGACAGTAATTATGGGTTATTTCTGCAATAACTTTAATGTAAATGAAAAATAATGCTGGAACTACTAATATTTGTTTAATAAGGTCCCGAAATGTTTTATATGTAAATACACTTCGGAGAGATTCACGTACATATGTATATATGTATTTCGGGAGCAGCGTGTTTCGTATCATGCTTAGCGTTCATATTAAAAAGTCTATATCATTTTATAACAAAAATTTGTTTTCTTAATATTTATTCTTTAAGTTTCTTTTTAATTAAAACACACTTTTCGCCAGATTGATACAAAAGTTCACAACTTTGCATCAATTAAATTATGTATTCACATTACGTACATTTCTTATATCAACTCTTCTTTTTTTTTAAGTATTTTATACATACATATCGTTGTTCGTAAGTTATTGTGTTCTATACGAACAGTGTTTCCTACATTAATGTAGCGCAATAATTTACGAACAACGATATGATATTCGCAATAAATAAATTAAAAATTGTCTGCGTAAATTTTTGGGTAGATTGATTTTCATGGTTGGGTCTTATACAGAGGGCAAATAAAAGAAAGTTTTACTTTCAATTCAGTGTGGTTCGTACAGAATGGAAGCATATGGAATAATTCAGAAACTTCGTTGCATTAAACCATATTTAGTTTGCTTGAGGAGAGGTTATTCTGTAGCGAATGTGAATTTGTCACAACTACTTTTCCCCTCCCGCAGCGAGCTCTACAAAATAAGAATGCGAGTATCTGTTCGAAATTGCATTATTTTCAGAATAATTGAAAATTTTATGCTGAAATTTGCTTGTGATTTGCTTAAGCTGTTTCAGCGTTTGTTGATTTGAAGTGTTAATTTATATGTCTCCATTAAAATATTTAATCAAGTAAAACCTATTACACACATATATTTTGAATGGATCAGGTGTTTAAAAAGGCTTTACAAGGCGGATTTGCAAAGAATGCATGAAGAAGTCTGCGAGGTACTTATTTCTTTAAAAGTTTTGTTTATTATAGCAATTTTTGCCTCACATATTTATAAATATTTTATTCAGATTGTACAAATCGAAAATTTCAATAGTTTTGTTTGAAACTACTTGGATTTTCAAAAATTATAGGCATTTTGATGTATGTATGTATGTATGTACATTAAGTTAAATATATTTGTTGGGTGCACACTAATTGTTTATTATTTCTTAATTTTACATTTAAATATTTCGTTTTCTATAGACTACGAGATTTTTCAATTCATTTGGTCTTAGTATACATTGAGAATGCTTAAAAGTAATTCATTATAGTTATTAAAATCAAATAAAACTAATTTTCATACTTTTCTATAAATTTGATCAAATAAGAAATGTGGAGAGCAAGGTTTTGTCTTTCTAAAAGTATTGAAAACGATAACACAAAACAAGCACTGAGAACAAAAGCCAAAACATTCACAATCATTAAACTATTTGTGAGTATATATATATATATTTAAATGTAACTGCTTATAAAACTCTTGATGTACATTGTGATTTTAAAATGTATTAAACCAAATTGAATATTTTTAATTATTATTCCTTGTATGAAACTCTTTAAACTTCGTTTGGAAGTATTTATGATCCATACATTTTAAAATCATTTAAAATGCAGCAAGAGGTAGGTATTTCAATTAAAAAAATTGTAAAATATATTATTGTTGCTTAAAATGCTTAATTGATTGAGAGAATTAGTAATAAAAACGTTAAAAGTTTAACCTATTAAATATAGAAATAAAAGGCATAAAATATAAGGATAATCGTAATGACAAATAAAGGAAATCGATACATCAATTGATAATTAATAATTTAAACACGACAGCTGCAATCAGGTTTATTAACACTTCGTTGTCGAGTTTGTTGAAGATTTCTCAAAGCTGCCCCGCCATATTGTATTCCACTGCCAATACGTTCTGGGTCAAGTTCACCAGTTTCTATTTTTGCCAAAATAGTTTTGAACATTTTAGAAATGCTTCTTCTACATTTTCGCCAGTTTTGCACTTGTCTCCAGAAATATTAATTCTGAAACAGAAATATCAAATCTCACTAACAATTTTATGTTACAAAATTATTTAAGTACTTGCCATTTTCTTGGGCGAATGTGCTGGCCTCTAAAAATGTTACATCCCTGGCTTCCTCCAAGTCTTTCTTATTTCCAACCAACAGAATAACAATATTGGGACTGGCCAATGTTCGAGCATCATTAAGCCAGTTTGTTAAGGCGTTAAACGAGTCTCTAGACGTTGTATCGTATACTAGAAGAGCTCCAGCGGCGCCCGATAATATGAACGGGTAACTGATCTGAAACGTTCCTGACCAGCTGTGTCCCAAATTTGTAATTTAACTGATTTGCCCCAACATTAACAATGCGTGATCCAAATTCGACGCCTATGGTATGGGAGCTATCGTCTTTAACTAATAAATAAAATATGTATTTGTATTATTTCTTAAGTAACAAAATCGTACCTTAAAATTTTTACATATTTTGTTAAAAATTAATCTATTAATATCGTACATAAATATATATGAAAAATTTGACTTAAAAATAATAATTGCGTCAAGTTCACGCTGAATGTTTTAGTAATTTGTGCATCAAAATATATATATATGTAGTTAAAAAATTGCATTGTTCAGGGCTTCTTCGACTTAACGTTTTGTTATAATTTTTAAGAAATTAGCTGGAATTGAGATTGATTGATATGTAGACGATTGTTTAATTTCCATTGCTTTATTATTTTTGCTAGATAAAATCTATCTGATTACAGAAATTGTCTAAACTTAATATATTAGGATTTTTAAAATTTGGAAAAAAAAAACAAAATACTATTTGGGGTCAAAAGACCCTTTAGTTGTTTTTGCCTAGACTTTCAGCAAAAACAACTAAAGGATCTTTTGACCCAAAATAATAAATTTCAAATAGAATTGCTTAATAGCGAATAAATCATTTTTAAAAAAATACTATCAGCCATGCCGAATTCTATTCTGTTGGATTTGTTACAAAAATATTTACATATGTTTCCAAACAGAATTGAACTCTTTGTGACGTGGAAGCTATTGCTATAATGTACCTCCCTTCATTTTAATATACATACAAGTCCAAAGGTGTAAAATTAAAAACGCAAATTGAAAAATCTATTCTAGAAGACAGATGAAGGATTTGCCAAAAGTTTAAACATACATAAATTCGTTCGCTGTTTGAATCTTTTGAATTTTGCATTTGGTTTGGGCCAACACATCTGAAAAATGGTTTTTCGAGACATGCCATACGGATACAATTTACAGCAGAGTAACGAATATACATACATATATGCACATAAAGGTTAATGTATGTAAAATTGCTCGCATGCAAATAATCTACCCGTATAAAGCAATCAATCAACAGCAATGAGTTTATAAATAAAACAAAACTTGAATGTTTTAAGCTAACTCCACTAACGTTATTCGATCGATTTCACCAATGTTTCTATTATGCCCATTGAGATTTTACATTCTATCGGGAAATGCCTACCTAACTGAATATACCCGCTTTTGTTGTAATAAGTCTTTATCTATTATGTCTCATATACAATTTTTATCATAGTCTGGGATTACTTTGTCCATAGACTGAAACTAAATAAATAAATAATTGTATAAACAGGATATACTTATCTACATAAAAGTGTGAAAAATGCTGGTAAAGTTAAAATTCTTAGCTTACATTTATTTTCAATGAAATGATGCAATAAACAACTCTTGCCACTGCCAGCACTGCCGATTATTAAAAATTTAAATAAATAATCTGTAAATAAATACATACATAATTAAAACAAGTTTTGATTCATATTTATGTATGTGAACAATTATAAATTTTTTATAGGTTACCGTATGTTTCAGACATCTTTACTGAATGGGCCTGGTTTCTTTTCTGTTTATTTAAATACAAAATCTTTTCAATCTTAAACTGAGAAATTTTCGTACATAAAAAATTTAATTTCTATTCATGTATTTTTATTTTCACTTTGCAAACATTTGATAGTTGTCATTAGCTTGTCATTTAACTATGACTGAAATTGTTATTGTTTTTAACATTTACCACCACCAAGGTTGCCAAGCTTAAGAACAAAAATAGCAGGTTGCTTGCTAAAAAGGAAATATAATGGGGAAACTGTAGAAAATTGCTACAACAAAAACTTGTGTGTTTCTTGTTAATAATTATAGTGTTGATTTAATGATCGCGTAAGATATCAAGCAAAATGAATCTTTTATTGTGATACCATTGACTTCAATAGCTCAGAGCCCATTCTAAATATTTTAGTCTGACGGCTGACACACATTTCGCTTTATTTTGGAAACTTAACCGCATAATTAAAACTACCATTAAAGAATAATGTATAATGCGGAACTAACGATAAACTAAGGCTTAATACTATAGTGGAAATATACCGATTACTGCTTATGATAAGTTACTAATGGTGATTTGTTTACTATTGAATGCGGTATATATGTAATAGTTCACGCAATATGTGTTGTCATTATGAGCAATGGGTTTTACTACTACACGACGAATTTACAACCGTAGCCAATAAGCTTACCAGTTTCTACATTTCTGAATAAATGTATTACAATTACATATAAATTAGTTTAATCTTTTTATTTCAACTTCAAATTATGTTATTAATAATTGAAAAAGTCTATTCAGACTTCTCGAATTTAGATCCATAGAAGGGAACATATTGTAATACTAATTTCCAATCTGTTAGATATAGCAAGCCCAAACTAGCGGCACCACAAATCCAATAGCTGATGAAATGCTGAAATTAATAACAAATAAATAATTTTATATGTATAAATAAGTACATAGGAAAATTTTTTTCTGTATTTCATTTAAATTATTACAGGATTGTTTGGTATAATAAAAGTTCAAATCAAATTTGTTTACCTATGCCAAAGACCTTTATAGTAGTTATATTCTCAACTCGTTGAAATGTATACACACATAGGTATGAAGATAGCTAAAAGGTAGACAGTATCTGCCTACAAAGCTATTTTGGCTTAAAGTTATTATTTATGAACAGTTTTGTAATACAATCAATTACAAATTACCAAAACTACTAATATGACATTATGCATAATAAAGACATATTATCGGAATTTTACCTCCAACTAGAATCACCTATATATAAATAATTGGTTATGCAATATGTGTACGCATTTATGTTATATCTGTGTTGTGAGTCACAATTTAAATAACTACAAAGAGGTTGCAATTTCAGCGTGCTTTTTTCCTACAGGAAGTTTCATTGTAGTTATTCTTTACTATTAAAACAAATTGAAAGAGAAATTCTTTTATTGACACCGAGACAAAGCGTTTGTTTTACCCTAGCAGAAATTACCAAAATTTATTATCAGGGATGATAACTCCAACATGTTTCAAGAAACAGATGTTTTTAATAAAATGCTAAGTGCTGGTAAACGATGTAGAAAATTTGATAGCCCACTTTACGTACTTACAAATAAAATTTGTAAGCGATTGAATCCTTGGAACTTCATGCGATTAAATGTGAAGTAAATAAATAGTACCTTCCTCCAAATGTTGATTTTATTTAAGTAATATAGGAAAAGATTGTTATTATCATAACCCCTTTTGTAACAAAAGCATTCAAAATTTGTTTAAGTTTTTAGTGTTCACTTTTCAGCACTGTTTTATTTATTAATCATAAAAATTTTCTCGATGTATCGGCATAGTATACATCTGTGGTATAGGACATTTGTGTACATTCGTAATGGACTTCTTAGCTTCTTATAATGCGTTTGAACTATTTATTGCATTCAGTTTAATACCTCGGTGTTCGCTTTCCTTTGGTACTTGATCATCGGTGATTTTAAGGTAAGCTACTAAAAAGTTTAGTGTTCCAATACTTTAATGCTGTGAATATTGTCCTCAGAACTTTAAGGAAAGCCGGAAAGCGTATAAAGAATTTTGTGCCAGAGATCCCGTTAACTGTTACCAAGATTATATTGATATACATAAAAATAAGTAGTTATTAACAAATTTTGCATCTGTTTTAAAGTTTCTAATGGAGCTAAACTTAAGTTACTAAGAGGCAAGTCCTACTTACATCACCATTTGTAAATGTATGTTCCGAATTTCTTTGTAAAACATAATGTAATCTTTAATAAAATTTTAGTTATAGCAGATAACAAAGAGGATTAATAAAAGAGAGCTACCAGATAAAACATTCTTGTACAGATCATAAAATCACGATTATCAAATAGAAAATCGCAATTTAAGAGTAAAATTTGCTATATACCTATGCACAGTAGAAACATAGGTACCAAGACGATTTCATTAGTAGGTGGTAGGTAGATCATCTTGGTTCGTATATGTATATTTTGTTTCGATTAAAACTGGCATCATGACAATAATGTAATGGAAAGCAAGGTGAATTCATTAAAAAGTGGCCTTTTGAGTTCATATGTGTGTTGGCTGGCTTGAATTAAACTCTAATTTTGCCGAATAATTCTGCTATACAAAAAATAATGTTACTTTTTTATTATTGTAAAGAAAAGACCAGGGTAGGGAATTCGCCTTGATGGAAAGTTTAGCAAAAGTATAAAAAGAGAATATGCTAAATGGTTTTTAAATCGTGGCAACACTATTTTTCAGTATCTGTGGCAGCGCGAGCTTGCAATCGTTAAAATCATGGGTAGTCGTCAGAGGCTAAAATCAATGTTTGATCATAAGTAATAGAGTAAAAAATGCACAAATATGTAATTAATTTAAATAGAAGGAAAAGTTTAATGCTTAAAAATGATGCATAACTAAAAGAAATGAATTACATATAAATAAATATTGTGTGATTTACATGCGGAAAGCACCTTAAAGTTTGTACAAAAGTAGTGAAAAAATATATATTAACAATAAAAAGCAATTTGTTTTAGACTATGGGCATCTAAGTAGCATGCTTACGAAGTTCCATCAAAATATTCCCAGAAGTTTTAAATACTAAAGCCGACCATATGTAAGTACATACATACATACATATGTAGATATACATAAATTAAAATACTGTTTTGAATGAAACATTTGTTTTTCGCCGTTCATTATAAATTTATTTATTTTTATGAGTTGGTATACAAATTCAAGTGATTGTTATAAAAAGTTCAATGAACAGTTTAATAAAGTTTTGCTAAAATTTAATAAGTAAAGAACGTATATGTATGTAAATATACTTATGATGTGTGTATAAACTTAAAGCATCACATTTTTAATTACCAATTTTGAAAAAGAATTCAACTTCAAAACGTTTTAAAACAAATTTCTTAGGCTAGGTTTAATAATTTTAATTACAATTTGCAATATATAAAAAGAAAATAACTTTTTAGTTGTGTGTATATTTTTTTAGCAACTTTTAAAGTTGGATATGCTTAA
Source organism: Eumeta japonica (assembly GCA_005406025.1). Classification (NCBI taxonomy): domain Eukaryota; kingdom Metazoa; phylum Arthropoda; class Insecta; order Lepidoptera; family Psychidae; genus Eumeta; species Eumeta japonica. The sequence continues at coordinate 15,289 of BGZK01003837.1, forward strand.
ATTTATAATTTTTAAGAACATTAGAAAATCTTATAAAGATTTATGTTCATATTATTTTATTCAAATACGTAATTGATAATAAAAACTATAACATTTTAATTCTATAAATATTAATAAAAAAAATATATTTGATTGATGATTTATTCATAAACAAATCATAAACAAATTAAATTTGATGTGTGTTTATTGTAAAATACTAAAAATAAATCTTTAATTAACTTACGCGAACTAGCGTTTAAAATGTATACTAAGCATTTCTATCAATGGCAGTTAAAGATAAATAAAAAATCATAGTTAAAAGTGAATGAAAAATCTATGAAAAAAAGTGAAACGTTTTTTATTATCAGTAACAACCGATGAATATACAAATGGAAATGTTATCGTTCCATAAAACCTTTTTAATTCACTGGTTTTAATATAAATATCAACAGGAGTTCACACCAGGCTAAACAAAATGACAGATTTTTCACAAAGTATTATTAAATAAATCGTATATGTATATGAACATCTGACCTCGATTCTATATTTATAAGTCTTGTTCAACAAAACAAGCAGGAAATAAACCAGTTTTATAAGTTCGTGTGTTTGTACCTTTATACCAACCATTTTTTGTTTGCAGTACACAAATATTATATCACCAACTGAAGTTCCAACTCAGAAATCACTATTGGCGGATAGGAACTACTGCAGCGAAAGCGACTGAAATAAAATATCTTTCTTTAATTAGTTTATAAAAATTTAAATTATTTTTTTTTTACAAAAATTTACGTTTGTAACCATGAAAAATATTGTATGTTTATTAAGCTTTTATTTGACCAAATTTCTATTCAATATCTGTCAAATTAGTGTATAATAAATTTAATAAGACGTCTGGTCTTCAGAAGAACGAGGGCATTACTGAACATTCTCAAATCACAATTGATAAACTTATATCGGTCATTGCCGGACACTGCAATGTATCATTTTTTAAGCGGTCTGTCTACCAAACCTAACATATGTAACAATTTCACAGTTTTGGTGAAAACAAAACGACAGACAAAAACTATATTTTTGTCGGCATTATATCAATTTAAAATTAATAGTTAACATATCATACCTTTCATTTACACTTTGTGTTGACTTTGTTGTGGCGCTAGCATGTATTGCGGCAGCATTCATATTATATTGGGGACCAGATGTAACGCTTATTCCGCCACTGCCTTCTATACTGGACGTGGACGGAATTAGAGAGGAATGTAGAATATTTGAAGCATCCAGTGAATGAGATTTGATGATGTATGGCAGTATTTGCATTTGGATTCAATGGAATATGTGGTTGCTGGTGCTGTTATACACATTTATTTGCCATTAAAAGCAGACTGATGTTGTATGTGATTGGCATAAATACTTCGTAAAGTAGAGTCTATAGTTGGACGAGTGCTAGGTTAAAAATACAAAATGGCTTGTTGTGGATATTTAATTAAAAATTAAAATTATGTATTTTACTTCTCCATGGCAGTCTTTCACTAGATCCTTTAAATAGGTTTGATCCGTTGTTATTTTGAGAAGGAGATTGTTGGATATTTGCAGCGACAAGTGATTTTTCATTATCAATTACATTGGGTGTGGAGTAATATTGTTTGGCAAGCTTTGCAAAAGTTGGCTGGGACATGAACCAGAACTACAAAGTAAATTTTTATATTTTACAAATTATGTGAATTTTTATTGCTCTTAAGATTAAATAAAAAAAAACAACATACCACATGCACTGGGGTCAGGGAAGATAAAGTTACGTTTGTAACTTGGCGTGATGATTTCGATTAAGTTTTGCGAATGTTGTGCTTGATGATGGTGATGCATTGTATTATTGAGCATTTGAGACGAACTGTTTGTTTGAGCATTAGAAGATTCGGTAACCGTTGCGGCAGCAGTTGCATTAGGAGACTTAGATCTTGATTTAATATGGGTTAGAAACTTTTTAATCCTGTTGAAGCAGAGGAATTAGAGTTGGATGCGGATGATGTTGATATACATCAGTCGTAGTAAGTTTCTCTTTTGGGCTTCTTTATCTCTATTTTCTTTTGTTAAAATATTTACATCGTTACTATTAGAAACCGATTGCGACGTTGGACTGATGGTCATATTGCGGGGTGGCAAATCTGGCGGAATGGTCTGATGCGGAGTTAAATTTGCCAAAGTGAGACGGGCATTTATATTTTCTAAATCGTTACGCATTGATAATGGGTAACTAGGAGATAATTGTTGTTGCGATGCAATATGATTTGCAGTTGGTGTGGCAGGAATTAATTCTTGATTTCTTGATGCGTTCGCTAGATTTTGGTAGTTTGATTGTGAATTTGCAGAAGGTGGTATCAGTTTCCAGCTGTGCATTAACTGCAGTTGATCTCGTGTCCTTAGTGGTGTAACATAGTTTCCTGGAAATACGCCGCTAACTTCTTTCCAGTTCTTTCCCTTAAACCAACCATCCAGACATCTTTCAGTTACCATGTAGACACAACCTAATTATAAAAAGAAAAATGAGTTGACATAATTTCGTTCGAACTGAAATAAATTATACTTTTCTTGCCTTTTTCAATTCTAATTCATCAGCTTTCTTGGCATATGGATACAAGGCTAACCCATGCAAGGACGGTAGAAATTATTTTGTTGAACGCATGTTTTAACACATTATGACGCGATGGCTGTTGTAGGGTAGTAGCAGTTGCGGAAGTTTCATTTTGTACAACGTTGGCAGAGTTTTCGTTATTATTATCTCGAAGGCTATTGCTCGCTTCAAGTTGTTGCTCTCTGGGCACTAATGTTTCGTTTGCAGGCAACAGATGTTGTGGAGCAACTTGGTGCACTATCAAAGTCATTGGGTACATAAAATTTCTGCTGAATGACGGTTTGTTTGCATTATACTTAATGATTGCCACCGTTATTTAGTAAAGCATTTAAAGAATGTCTTTTTATTAGCTTCAAATCGGTATTTCTCATTCGAACTGTGTTCGTTGGATTTGTAATGGATGCCACGGAGTTCTGAGGAGTGGTTGGCTTTGATGATTGTGGGCTGTTGGGCATAGAATGAAAGCTTGCACTATTCGAAGAAGTGGGAAGATTGATAATAGATGTTGTCGTTGGACTTGTAGTCGCAGAATTAGAGGAAGATGACGTTGTATTCGAAGATGAAGAAACAGATAACAGTGTTGCTTGAATCACTCACTGTTTATATATTTCGAAATGTCAACAACTGATGGCAATGGTGGAAGATTGCATCAATATTAACTGGTCGTGTATTCTGTTGCTGCTGTGTAGTATCGGATGATAATATATAACATTCAAGCAATTGTTTAGCTAAATGGTTTAACTCAACGAATGCTATTGGAAATATTCCAATGGGAATTACCAATTCTTCCTTCTGCCCAATTATGATCCACTCTTCTCAAAACTTGTACAACTGTACCTTTTTAAATGTTAGACATCCTTCTTCTCATTTGGGCCCATTTGAAATCATACAATGCTACGCATTGC
>BGZK01003838.1:0-18792 GCA_005406025.1 Eumeta japonica
TTTCTAGGCTTCATAAGATGTTGCACAATCTTTAATAATACCAAGCTTGAGACATAGTTATTGTTGCCAGTGCACGTTGATCGTCCTTGCATATTACACTCTGTCAACTTCATCACCGCTTCATCGAGAGCAACAATTTTCCCATTCCTTATTTTAAAAACAGAAGGGTTAAGTTTATCAATTTGATCTTTAATTTTGCTCAGTGTAGACTTGATTACTTCTGAAGACTCCTTTGAATATTGGAACAGTATTGGACGGCAAAAATTAACTGATGATGGACAAGGGGTTTTCCAGTACTCTAAGATTTACAGACGCCATAAATATATTTCCATAGGTAGTTGTCATGTCGCTTATATTTATTGATTGCTTATATGCGCTTTGACCGGATGATCCATCACAACTCCATTGAGATGAGTTTATTCGAAGTAGTTCTTCTTGTTCTTCAAGAAAAACTTTGAATTAGACATCTTGTTGTATGATCCATTAAAAGACAGAAGGTTTACCTCTGCTGATATATCAGTTATCTATAAACCAATCGTGAAATTTTTTTTTGCAATAGTAATTTGACTATATGAAAGAAGTACATTAACATTATGATGCTTCAAGGACTTTCGTAAAATAGAATACTTTTCCTTTGATAATCCCAAGTCCAAAAATAATGCTAAAGCTTCTTCTAAAGTATACTTTGCAGGAGAAGTATTTGGTATGTATATTCTCTTGTTTATCCGTTTTAGACGTTGGGAATCTAATCTAATACTAATGAAAGAAATAAACTCAACATATTTTTTTGTCGAAATTCAATAGTAAACAAACAACATTTTTTAACTAAATCAAAAAGGTAGTAATGGCTATAAACTTTTGTAAAACAATCTAAAACCTAAAGTTTTTGTGCCAAATTTCCTTTTTTCAAAGTAGAAGAAAAATGATGAACTTTGAGTGAATAAAATGCACACAATTTTATTCTTTTAAGAATTCTTTTGATTAGTAAAACATAACCTACAATATGGCTTCTTTTCCAAAAACTGTAAGAGATTCTTTTAAATCATATAGCTGGTTGAGACAGTCGGCCCGACTGAGCCAACGTACCTCAGTGAACATTTTAAGATCATTAAAAGCTGCGTTTTTAGATGTTAACAATTTTACAAATTCGAGAGAGGAATTGTCTACGTATTCCTATAGTAGAGTCTTGAGTGATAAATTTAGAAGCAAGCGACGCTTGATGGATGATGCAGTGAAAGTTTTGCATTCTCATTTCACTTTTTTTTCATATTACCTATCAAGGCTGTGTTTTTTCCTGTCCCGTCTGTGCAGACGCCGACAATTTGTTTTACAATAACGATATAGAAAAGTTTATTACAACTTCCATCAAAGCTTTCCATTTTGCCCACAAAAGATTTCCAACGTGGTCATTGATTCAAAACAATTAAATGTTCATCAATGCATCTCACAAAAAACAAGTTGACAAAGATCATTGATATCTGTACTTTCATCTAAGCAAAACGAAAGAAATTTACAATTTGTCAATTTTTCTTTAATGGAAGACTCCGCCAAATTTCCTATCTGGGCAATACGCCAAGGAACAGTTTGGGTTGACAAGTGAATTCACTTTATGAAATCTATTCTATAATCTAGCGTTTGAAAAGTGTTTTGTAAAATATTTTTTGTCTAGTATTCCATCTATAAATGGCCTGCCTTGCTGAGCGATTTACAAGCTTATTTTGTTTCCAATCTCCATTTTAATTTTTTAATTTTATTTATTTTATTTATTTATTTTTTATTTCCTCAATTTGCTCTTCTTCAGAACCCATTCTTTAATTTTTTGAATATAGATTTTTTATTTCAATAAATAAATAAAACAAACCCTTGAAAAGTCGACAAAAATCAATGGAGCCCAAAGATAAAACAAAGTATTTGCTATGGCTGATTGCATTTCTTCTGGAAGTAAAATTTTCCCAATTCTTGAGCAACTTGTTTTTTTGAGAAGACAAGAAGACAGATAATGCATGCCAAGTTTTTGTTTCCGACTTGAGCCGAAATAATATTGTGATTTGGTAGCATACCCTTCATTATCAATCGAATATTTTCATTCCAATGCCAAATTCTGTACTACCGGCGAAATTTTATTCACCTTAGAACTGTCAAATTGATCCTTCTGGGATATCCTGAATAAGAAAAGTAAAATACCAATAGCAGTGCGAAATGAAATTGTAACCGAAATTACGAAAACAAAATGTAAAAAAGAGGAAAAGTAATAAAAGTTAATTAAAAAATGAGTGATCAACCGACACAATCTAAAATTGAAAAGATTTCAATGAAAACGCAATATTTATGAATACCACTTTAAAAATGTGAAACTGGTTTAGTTGAAGTGTTTGCCCCATTAGATGCAGCACTGATAATTCGCCATCGGACTGACCTCCAGCAACATATAATGTTCGATTAGAATCCTTATTTATTTCTTTTGATTAATTTGATTCGGTGGTGGCTGACTAAGGTTTGCTTTAGATAATAAATCCAACTGATCCTTTTTGGGACAAAATTCGGAAACAGATTGGTGTTGAGCCAATGAAGGTGATGCAGTTGCTGAATTCAATGTGCTTTTGCTTGTGCTTGTTGCTGTGTTTGTTCTACCGGTGGTGGTACAAGAAATTGCTGTTGTTGATAAAACTGATAAACCCATAACTATTAAGTGGTGACGATATGTTAGTTTGGCTCGATGGGATGTCCGTCGACGCATTTAATTCTAAATGTTGGGATTTTTAACTAAATTAGAGTTTTTGATGAATCTTGTTTATCGATATGATCCATCTCATTGATAGGTGTCGAGTCATCGGAGATGTCACTATATGCTGGGCTTTGAACGCCTTCACGCGATATTATGTTACAAGTATTTGATTTGTCAGATTCGTAATCATTTAATAAGTTTCTTTTCCTTTTGCACTTTGTACCACTTGAATTTTCAGATGATGTTTTATTTGAAGCAACACTGTGCTGATTTTGATTCAGATGTATTTTACTGTCCGCAGATTCTGTACAAAATGCAACATTATTCAGTCCTTGGTATCAGTTAAGCCTTTCTTAGACGAATCGAGCTCCATGGATTCCGATTGTATTGGAATTTCAGTTGGTGATATCTGAGGTATTGGACAGGAGCTTTTATTATTCTTGGACTCTGTCTGCCCATATCGTAAAAACTCCTGATTTTCCTAAAATAGAAAAATCTTGTTTATTCCATTGACTGGAAAATTTTGCACTTTATAAAAAAATGCTTGCTTAGCTTTGTTGCTTATAGTACGTATAAAATTCTGCATAAACCACTACAAATTAATAGTAATTCGTAGAGATAGCACTAAAGCTATCATTTTAAATTTGAAATTCTCTAAACACATTTCCAGAAGAACATGAACATATCATCATGTTTGTTTCAATTTTAATGAGATATGTATTAATAATATTACGCAAGCTTTCTTTTGTTTACTTACAGTAAATTTGCTAAAAAAGCTAACAGTAGAAATATTGAAAGAGGTTGCAGAAATCGGTGTCGTTTGAGTTAATAATTCTTTCAAGTGCAATACATAACTATTTACTTTAAACCGTAATGCCACTCACTTTTTTACAACTTCTTAATCTAAGATTGAAAAAGTGCAACAAACAGCAACAGATATGTACATAGGAACTGTATAACTGCAAAAACGCGAATAACATAAAATTAAAAATAATATTAAATATATTAATATATTTTGTAAAAAAGTATTACAAATTTACTTATCTTGGCTTCCTTAAAGGTTATTAGTTACTACAATTAATCACGCAATAAAATCATTCTAATTGAAGCATCCCGTTTATATTCGAATAACAATTAAGTATTAAATTTTCCTCTCGCTCTTAGAATAGGTCTGTCGGCACGCAAAGAAAAACGCAGTCGCCTCGAACATTCTTGTTCCCATTTGTCAAATATGTTTGCCCGAACTAATTTTTTATGGTCCTAATACAATTTGAACAGATATTTTTTGGCCTTAATACTTTTAAATTCACTACTATAATGTTATATGGTAATTTAAACTTAAAATGTAACTCTAATTTAGCTAAACATTTGAATTAAGGGAAATTTTTGATGCTATAATATTATATTTTCAATAAATGGAAAAGGTATGTTATCGCCATAATTTGTGTTTGCTTTAACTTACATTCATTCATATACATATATGTACTTACATACATACAAGCAACGTTTATAAAAAATATATTTGTCATACCTCAATTTGGTTTCGAAAAAAGGAAAAACGAGGAACTTTTCCTTAGAAAGAACAATTACAAGATGAAGGATCTGAGAGTGTAAAAATTCATCAATTTAAAATTGTATGTAAGTATAAAACATACATATGTACTTAAATTTATTTATTAATATTAAATTTATTCATGTACATGTGTGTATGTATGAATATTTGTACATACATACATGTGTATGTATGTACATTAAAAACAAAATGTTTTTTTTAAAGCTACGTTTTTCTCCTGAACATAAAAATATGTTTGAGATGCAAACATTAATGATAGTTTGCGATTCTGATTCTCTCAATCATGTTTTTCTTTGCATGGCGTGTGCTTTTCCGTAGCAAATACTAAATTTTTTTGGGGGAGTAAGACCAATTTTACTCTGTCGGCTGAAAATATCTCAAAAGACATTACCCAGTAAAATCTTGTAAGAAAACGGCTACTCGATGTGTAAACAATTGAAATAATAAAGCAAACGAATTCTTGCATATGTATAGGCAAAAGTTCTGCCATCTCCAACCCAAGGCCGCACTGTATTTTTAAACGTTTCTAGTATGAAGTAAAATGTTTCGTTTATGATAAATGTTAAAAATTAACGCTATTTTAACTACTTGCCTCTGCGATTATTAAATTTAAATTTTATTTTCATTTCATAGAAATTATTTCATTCAAACGGCTGTTCCAATTAGTTGCAAAATCTGAAATGATGAAATTTCCCAGCAACATTTTGCGCAAAATGGTGAGATTATTTATAGCAGCAGCAATTGCTAATGTTTTTCCCCATTATTTTAAATAAAGGTAAGTACTCTGTTCAAAGCTGCGAAAACTGTTCAAAATTTACCGTGGAATGTAGTCAAAACACATGTAAAATGTATGTGAACTTTTCATGAAAAACATTTTACTGCGAAATAATTGAAGCCGTAAATAATTGTAATAAAGTAAAAATAATTGCTTCATGCAGAATTTTCAATAACAGCAATTTTTTTTGAATGTGCAAATTTTGCGGAAAAATAATTATTTGTTAAAAAATAGATAATTTTAAATAACACTATTGAAAATCACATGCAACCACAATGTTGATTACTTGTTATGTTGCCGCACAAATTTCAACGGTTTTTTGTAAAACTTTAATTTTTTTCTTTTAAACCAAAATATAAAATAGGCCAGCTGCCTACACGTAAAACTTTCCGTCCGAAAAATGAATGTTGTGAAAAAATCGCTTAATTTTTTTGTAATTGACATATATTTAATTTGAAGATTTTGTATAACTAGCAAAATTATACTGAAGCATTTGATCATGTGTCGTTTACACTGTGCTAGTTGAAACAAACGACAAACAGGGCGCCTAGTGGATAAACCTATTGGTGGTGACAACTTTTCTCGGTTAGCTCGCGTTTTCGAGATATATCGCAAATGTACAGGATGTAACATAATTTGAATAGTCAAAAATCAAAATTTCGAGAAAAAAAATTAATTTAAAAATGATAAAAACTTTTTTGGGTTTTCATAACTTTTTACCAGAAAACAAATTTTTTCTTTTTGGAAAAAATTGCGTTTTTTTAATTTCGAATTTTTTTGCTGCTTTAAGTTACATAAAATATTTAATAAAGTAAGAGCAAAAAACTTTTCTTAAAATATTGTGAAATTTTTAATTTTAGAAAATTAAAAAAATATATGTATAAATTTATAAATTATTTCCATTTTTCATATACATACATAAAGCTGCATGTAATACAAATAGAGATGGGAATAATCGTTCGTTTTAGTCCCGATTAATTCCATTCCTTTTTGGAACAAAAAGAACAAGTTCGTTAATTTATTCCTTTTTATTCATTTATTCAGTTATTCTTTGTATTCGTTATTATAACAATGTTCAATTACAACCGCTGGAGAACAAAATGATATTAGCATGAAAAAGTCTAATATAACACCAGTCACCCAGCTTTAATTATGTTGACAAGTTTTGTGAAGAAAATTCAATGAAAGTGTTGTTAGTTGGCAAAAAGAGTAAACTGCAGAGAAAATGTTTTTTTTTAATTGCAACGTTTGCTGAGAAATGGCCCTGCTGAGCTATTTCGTCTGTTCAACATAATTCTACAAAATAACACTTTTGGTTGGTTTTGAATAACAATTTGTACACAGAAAACTATGACCCTTTCCTTCTTAACAAATATTTCTTTGTAGAACATTTTTATTCAATTAATAATTCGCTTTGATTTTATTATTTCCTTTGTGTGATTTTTTGCAGTATTTATAGGATACTAGAGTAACCCAGACTGCTTTGCTGGACAATAAAACAAATATACTTAAAAGTGATGCGATTGTTTTGTCACAAATTTTCATGACAACTACATGGGGCACATAAAAATTTTAAAAGTGGGACGTTAAAATGGGCGTGGCTGAAGAAAAATGTAGCCTATAATTTATCTCAGATTTCAGCCTAATTGTGTAAAATATTCAGGCCCAAAGGTTTGGTCTCCTATAAGGAACAAACAAAAACACATTCAATTTTATTTATACTATGTGTGTTCATGTACATGAGAATCAACAAACATATTTAGGTCGTAAACAAATGTTTTGTCTTATTCTATTACTGCCTTTGATAGATAGATAGTATAAAATTTAATAAGAAAAAACGTGTTTTTTGAATAGGAAGCATTTTACATTATTTACATTTTCCTAAGTTTAACCAACATGTGAAATGAAATGAAATAAGCTAACAGAACTTAAAGAAAAAATAGATTTTATAAATTTAAGGATTACAAAATATAGATTTTTGTTGTGGTTATTAAGATATTTTTTAGGTAAAATCAACATACTACTTGCTGTTAAATGTATATACACATGTATATATACGCAAGTATTAAATTTCGTTGAAAAATATTTCTTTCCTACGCTATTGATCATTCATATTTTCACAGTTTTTGTTCGAATCGACCAACACGAATCTGCAAGCATTATTTCTGAGGATTATCCATTGTAACACCTTTCAATATATAGCATATCTTGGTGAAACCATTCACCAAGTTCATCTGATACAGTACCAAGATTTTCTCGAAAAAGTGTAGGTGCGAGTCCAAAAAATGAATTTTAAATGCATATTGAATTATGTTGAATTATTTTTTGTCTTTTTGCTTCGCCAAAACTGTGGCACACATTCAAAAAGCAGTCTAAGCTCTCTCTCTTCCACATCGTTCAACTTCGTTTTAAACACTGAGTGCTCTCAAATTTGTGGACCTCTTTTCTTAATTTTTACATCGCTGATTCGATTATCAGTAAGTTGAAATTATGAAAAAAAATAGATCTGCAAGGTGCTTTCCTTTCTAAATAATATTATAGTGGTATCCCGATTTAACGAATTTTACTGTGTAAGGGTATATATATATATGAAATTGTGATTCCTAAATTAGCATAAAATCAAATAAAATTGAGCAATGTTGTCTGTCCGTCTGTGAGTTGTTAAAATCGGATCGCCCATTTCTGAGATATAGGCCAAAATCTGAGATCACCTCGAAAATTTCGTACATTTGCATGAGATTTTTGAATTCTTTTCTTGACTTTTAATGTTGGTAATAAAATGTTTGTTATCTAGCATGGCATTAGAAAAATTGATTCAGAGATAAAGGAAATATAAACATTTTTATATATGTTGTTTAAAAAAAATTGCAAAACAGAGTTAAGTGAGATTCGAACCAGTGACCCAACGGCTGTGTAATGGACGACTCAACCAATTGAGCCATAGAATATCGGTGAACTGTTGATGTTTAAGGTTATATACAGCTTTAGAGAAATATTCCCTTTATTACTGTTTTCTTCATATCAATACTGCACATATGTATAATTATTTGTCATAGTGTGCTTCGCCACTGAGTGTACAATAAATTGGCTCATGCGGAATCGCGGTCAATACTGTACTTGTTTTTGCCAAATAAATGCAACCCTGATACAGCAAACATGTGACTACTTGATGTGCAAGTGTGCGGCAGTAGACATGTCAAAATGTACCAATATTTAATGCGCTCAATATATGACTGAATTTACTTGTGTTTTTTTTATTACATTTTATTTTTCTAAATACATATATATTTAATATTGAATTATTAATAATATTTAGCATTTGAATTTATTAAATTATTAATTTACTTGAAGCTTTAAGATGAATAGTTATTTGAATTTTTAATAATCATAAAATTTACACAAGCATGTGTACATAATGCAAAGAAAAGAAAAGCATGGTAATCGAATGATCCCTTCGAACATTCTTGTTCCTATTTTCCAAATATGTTTGACCTTACTGATTTTTTATGGACCTAATATGGTTTCAACATATATTATTTGCCCTTAAAATTTTAAATTGCTACCATAAAGTTATATGGAGTTTAAACTTAAAGAGTTACTCTGATTCAGCTAAACATTCGAATTGAGGGTAATTTTTGATGCTATAGTATTATATTTTCAACTGTATAATAAATGGCATGTTTATCCTCATAATTTGTTTTTGCTTTAAGTGACATTCATATACATACATACAAGCAATGTTTATAAAAAAATATATTTCTCATACTTTAATTTGATTTCGGAAAAGGAAGAAAATTAAAAAAAAAGACACTTTTTTAGAAAAGAACAAATACAAATAAATGATTATGGACCTGGTAGTGTAGGAAATTCTCCAATTCAACAAAATGTATCTACTTACATTTATTTATTAATATTAAATTCATTCATGTACATCTGTGTATGTATGCATATTTGTATATATATACGAAGTACACAAATTTTTTTTTAAAAAGCTACGTTTTTCTTCTGAACATAAAAATATGTTTGAGATGCAAACATTAATGATAGTTTGCGATTCTGATTCTCTCAATCGTGTTTCCTTTGCGTGTACAAAACGAGGCAATCATGTGATGGCAGAATATTTGATTGGGGCAATCTTAATATTATGAACCAATTCAGCACAATAAAAATTGCTGCATATTATGTATTTGCGGCAATCATGTGATCTTAGCTTTACTTAATAATGCAAGACACTGATGCCATATTTGACTGTAAATAGCAATTGACGATTTATACCCCTGCTTTTGACGAATTTAACATTTTAATTTTTCCCTTTTAAATAGATTTAAATAAGTATACAGTTTGACAATTTTTATTTTAATTTTTTTTAATAATTCAAAAATGAAAGAATTAACTATATGAAGTGGTAAAATTAGTTTATTATGTTTTATGAAGTGCCCATGTCAATTGGATTCTGTAATATAATATTTATGATTTTACAAAAAAAAAAAATGATGGCATTCAGTTTAGATTGGCTTAAGATTTAAACTTTCATATTACCATTAATATATTATAAACAGATATTAAACCTTAGCGATAAGTCTGACATTGGTGGGGCTTAATTAATTATATATGTAGGTCTCAGATTTTGCAAACTTATTGTCAATTCAATTAATTCAGTTCAGTTCAATTAATTCAATAAATAATTATAACATTAAAAAATTTAGTTAAAAGTTTTTTTTTTTATATTAATCCAAATAATAATAAAAGAACTTTGTGTTCGTAAAACACATATTATTCATGAAATTCGACAATGGCCCTTGTTTTATTAACATTAACCCTTGATTGTACTCAGTTCAATGAGTGCACTGTATGTATTTTATACATCTGCCTGGACTTGCGTTGTTAATGGGGACCGAGGTTATGACGCAAATCGGAACAACGCAAATCGAATCACTTTTTCTACAAATAAACTGAAAGTTAATTTATTGGGAATATATTCAAAACGAAGCCAAAATTTTATGTTTTGATAAAGAAAAACAGGTACGAATATATTTTTATATATTTTATCTACTTTAGGAAATCTCTTCGAATGCAATTTGAAAACTTCTAAGTCTACAGGCGACAATCTTGCTACCAGAGGTTGTAAAATGCTAAGACAAAAATAAATGTTAAAAAATGGTAATCCACAATGTTGCAGTAAAAATTTAACCGTTTTAGTAACGCGAACTGAAAACAAGCAAATCAGAAATAAAACGACGCAAATTGGAATCAGAACGATGAAAATCGAATTTTTCCAGTTTTGAAAAGCGACGCAAATTGAAACGACTCAAATCGGGACGACGCAAGTCGGGCTCGTGTATTTTTAAATTGCGGACAATTACCGCATCACCAGCATGCAAAATTGTTAGATCTCTTTTATATTCCTTCACATACTGTAAAGGGTATATCTAAGTTTTGGATTCCGTTTGTAATTTTTTCAATATTCATTTCCGACCCTATAAAGTAGTATATATTCTTGATCAGCGGTAATAGAAGTTATTTTGAGCGATATCCGTGTGTCCATCTAACTATTTGACTGAAACTTCGTTCTTCACTAATATGTTGCATATTGTCCAACGAGGAATCTGCTATTTAATTCAGCAAAATCGGTGCACGAATAGATGAGATTTATCCGAACACCGAGGTACCTCGAAAAAATTTGCAATTTGTATGGAAATTTTGAAAATTTTTGATTTAAAGTAAATATTCGGATTTGACTTAGTCTTTAGTGACGAAAAATTTTTTTTCGACATCATCCACATATAGCCGAGATATAGCGAAAACCGATTTCTGAAGGAATCGGTGGTTTCATGAACTGAAACGCCTTCCCTGCCTAAGCAGAAACATATCGTAGTGAAAACCGCTGCTTTGCAGCAAAAATATTTTTTCGGTCATCGGAACATATATAACCGGGATATAGCTAAACCGATTTCTCAAGAAGTCGGGTGGTTTAGTAAGCCAAAACGCTTTTTTGTGCCAAAAAACACAAATAATAGTAAAGAACAGCTAATTTAAAGTAAAACAAATTTTGGACATCGGTCCATATATAGTCGAGATATAGCGAAAACCGATATCTCAAGAAATTTAACTTTTTGGTAAACGTGAACACTTTCCTACACAAAAATAGGCATTTAGTCGTAAAAAATAGATATTTGAAGCAAACAATAATTTTTTTCGATCATCGGTCCATATAACCGGGATATAGCTAAAACCGATTTCTCAAGAAGTCGGGCGGTTTAGTAGTTTAAAACGCTTTTGTGCCAAAAACACTACAATAGCAAACAAATAATTTAAAGTAAAACAAAATTTTTGGACATCGGTCCATACATAGCCGAGATATATCGAAACCGATATCTCAAGATATTGAACTTCAGGTGAACTTATGGCACGTTCTAACACCAAATGACGATGTAGGCGTAAAATAGATATCTGAAAATAAAAAATTTTGGGCATCGGTCCATATATAGCCGATATATACAAAACCGATTTCTCAAGAAATTAAACTATTATTCAAAATGGACCATAGTAGTAAAATATAGATTATTTTAAGAAAAAATCTTTAACATTGGTCCATTTATATTCGAGATATAGTGAAAACCAATTTCAAGAAACTGGAACTTTTTGTAAACTCTGGAACACCTTTGCACCGAAAATACGTTATTTTGTGAATATATTTTAAGATCGGCCCAGCCGAATATAGTTTTCTTACTTGTTTTATTATTGTTAAATGTGCTGTAAACAGGTACGCCACTAATAAAAAAAAGATTAGGATTATGCTTTCAGCTGTTCAAAAATAAATATCTAATTCATAATTATAAAACAAATAAATGATGATATGTGTTGAATCTTAATTTTAAGGTAAAGTTACAGGTAGCGCGGCTCTACAACCATTACAACACCAACAAGAGTCTTAATTTTCTTGACTGTTTCAAAACAATGTCAAAATTGTTAGTAATTACAGGCGTCAACCCACACCACTAAAGCCGCAAATAAAGCATGTTTTTGTTCAATAAGACGAGTTTTGTTCGGTATGTTAGCTTCGAAACAGTTTTTGGATTTATTACTCAAAACCTTTGTCTGACCCAGTGCGGCTTCAGCCTAAGACTTCTTTATGCCCCTCATGTACAGCCATGCAAAATGTTATGGCTTTTCTTAAAAATATGGTGTTCCGTCATACATGTGCACCCTATAGTGTCACTTTTAAACCAATAAATGAACAATGATTTGTCATAAGGTAATAAGTGTTTCACTGCTAGATCATAACGTTTTCACAAAGCAACGATCTTAGTCAGTTTTATTGAATAAAAATAACAAAACATCGAATATGTAAAATTTCTTTCAATTTCAATAAATGCTAATAAAATGAATAAAGAATTTCTTACTGGCATAAAAATGTATAGCAACCAAAAATAAGATGATAAAAAGGGCAGATCTAACTGTGTAAAGTTGAGTGGTGGGATCATGTACAATTTCAGTTTTACGTGCAGCATGTAGAAAGAACGCGATAATTTGTATTTTATCAAACATAAAAAAATATGTAAAAGACTTTTGTTCTCATTTTGAAATACTGAGAGGATTTCATACTATTTATTACACACAAAATCTCTTTCACTTTGTATTACCATAAAAGCACTCCTATCGTGAAATATTTATCATAAAATGACAATATTTTATAAAACAAATGAATTTTATGTATTTATATTCATTACAAAAAAATTTTGCTAATTGCTGTGTTAAGAACAGAGATCCACAAAACATGGCGCCGTAACAGTGGACCATTTTAAATTTTATGGCCAAAAGTCATTTTTTTTGTTGTTGTTACTGATTTCAAAGATATCTAATTCATTTGAAAGTAAATACCAGTGAACCTCGAAGCCAAAATTTCATGTCTATTTAACTACATCATAGCCAACGAGGTGCCCCAAAATTAAGTTTTCCCAAAATGTTGCTGAAATTACAAATTTCTCAGAAAATATTAATACTTAAATGACTATAACTTTTGTTTAACAACATATTGAAGTAAAATAAATTTGTATTTTTACGTAGACAATTAGCTATAACCGCAATGAAAAATTTTCTTTATATTTCTTAAAATTAAAAAAAATTTTTTAAAAGGTCTGTATTACCCAAAATTTCTCCTACTTAATGGAGCATAGTTCCTCCCAGTCAGAGCGCGTCAAAAAGATCTTCTGCCATGTTGTAGCCCAAACCCTTTCCTATACGGCTATACCTCCCATTGTTTATCCGCCAGGTTCCGCCCCGTGTGCACTACACAGTAGCAATTTAACCCCAAGGTCAAAAAAATTTTATCCAAATTTTTCAACAAAAATTTTAACCAAATTTTTTTTGTAAGTTTATTTTTCTTAAGTTCTGAAATGAAGTCTTGTATTCATAGAGGAGTTGCTTATCCCCATTCGTGCCTCCAACCATACCGGGCTGACACACACTACTCCGGCCCCTTCTTTAAACATTTAAAACATCTAAGCCTTATGGATTATTACGATTAAGAACTGCAAATAACAAAGCGAAAAGGTAAGAAAAATGTATTAATTTATTAATCCATATCAATGAAATAATTGAAAAAGGAACACCTAAATAAAGCGCGTACATGTGTATGTTAATTAGACATCATTTTAAGGCTTGGAGTAGTGTTTATTACAACCATGTGTGGTTATTAAGCATTACATTTTGTGATCATTTAGGTAATTATATATAAGCTAATTCCAGGGAAAAGCATTTACGTACATATATGCATATCAAAAACTGTATACACCGTACAATGTTTGCGGTGCTAGATTTTCTACCTTATTATTTTTCTGCACAAGGTTTAATATGTACGTACAGGAAGGAATTATTAAAGATTCATTTTGCACCAAATTCCATCAACACGATATAAGAAAAACTAAAATTGAAATAATTGAAAAATAGTAGAAGCTACACCGCGGCATACAAAGAGGATTTTAAAAGCATTCCTACACCAACTGAAGAAAAATTTATTCCAGAAGAAGCCTTCGCGCTATTTTGGATCTAAAATTGACTAAAATCAATATAAAGAGTTGCGGAAGCGAACTAATGAAAGAATTGTGGAATTTTCCAAGTATCGTGATTTGGTTGTTGTCAAGAAAGAATGTTTGCCTTCACAAACTGCTATTAGTGTTACTTCAAGTTCAGCAGAAATAAAATTGCAAGATCTTCTTGAACATACTGCAGAACGATTATTAATTCCGTTGATACTGATAATTTGAAAAGCTTGGAAATTGCAGCATTACTCTGACTTCCAAATGGGATGTGATGGATCCTCTGGTCAGAAGCAATACAAGCAATGTAATGCCAAAATTCTTCAGATAGCAATTTATTTATGGTATCTTTCGTTCCATTGCGCTTAACAAAAAGATATACAGGCTTGGAGCCGTCAACGAGTAGAGCAACAGAAATTGACATATGGAAAAATGAAATTCCCTCTTCAACGAAGTATTGCAGGCCAATAAAATTTACATTTAGAAAGGAAACAAATGATGTCATAAATGAAGAAATTCAAAAAATAAAAGATCAAATTAAGGTACTTCAGCCAGTTATACTTAAATTCGATGACCAAGACATCGAAGTAAATTTCAAAATGTGTCTTACTATGATTGATGGAAAAGTTGCACAAGCTTTAACCAAAACAAAGTCATCGTCAAGCTGCAATATATGCCAAAGACATCAAGCCAATTAAACCAACCCCAATAGAAGACCATAGCTTTAAAGAAGCTTACGAATTTGGATTGTCCCTCTTCATGCTAGAATACGTTTTATGGAACATATTCTTAAATTGGGTTATGATTTAGAATTTGGTCCATCAGGTCAAACAGTGAGGAAAAACAAAGAAATGAAGAAAAAGAAACAAAGAAAAAACAAATTCAAGAAAAATATCTTCAGCTGGCCTCATAATCGACCAACCAAAACAAGGAGAAGGGAATGATGGCAAATGCCAGGATTTTTTCCGATCCTGCACACCATCACAGGTGTAGACTACGATCTAATAAAACGATTCAAAATCATATTAGAAGTTATATCATGCAGCAGAAAGATAAATGCAAAGAAATTTGGAGATTACGCCAATAAAACAGCTATACTTTACAACGAAAAATACCAATGGCGATATATGCCTTCCACAGTCCATAAAATTTTGTACCATGGGGAACAAATAATTCAACACAATATGCTGCCAATAGGAGATCTATCTGAAGAAGCTCAAGAAAAAAGGAACAAGGACTACAGGTTCTTTCGCGAGCACAACACAAGAAAAATATCCAGATATCATACTAATGAAGACCTTATTACTATTTTGTTGTGCACTTCAGATCCATATATGTCCAGCATACGACAAAAATGGAAAAGTCCCTCTATCGAATTAGACGAAGAAGCTAAGGAACTTCTAGAACATGAAAATCAAGACTACTTGGAAGAAATATTTACAAAAATTGTTTGATTTATAGTAGTTTTTAAATTTAAATTGTGTAAAAATTATAATTATATAAATTTATTTAAAAATAATAATTATAAAAAAAAATAGCTAAAATAAGAGCGTACTCTTAATGAAAATCTTTCTATCTCAGCTAAATTTGAGCACGAATCAGATAATTGTTACTTAATAAATCATATTTCCTTTCCAGTTTCTAAAAAGCCAACCTTTGGCCCCCTGTTAGGCTAAAATTCCTGGGGCCAAAGGTTGGAATTACCTGGCAATGTTTATGTTAAAAAACTATAGGTACATACTGCATGAGAAAGTGAGATATTGTATATAAAAATTTTAACGTGCTTAGCACTTATTTTGTACTAAAATTCGGCAAAATATGAAAATATGTTTTAATCCCTCCATAACTTTTTGATTACCAGCCGATTTTTACACTCTATGTCAAGAATTTAAGCTTAAAGTCTCATCTGCTGAAAAAAATCGCGTGTGAAAATTCCAATCCGACAAAAGTTATAGATTTTTGACCGCTATCTCAGAATGGTCCACCAACTTCGCGCCATCGCTAAAGTGGAAATCTGAACGCATGCGGAATGCGATTATTATGGTCGTAGTATTACTAGTGCAAAATTAGTGTTTTGCCATACAAAATATTCATATAAAAATTATATGAGAGGATATAATTAAAATTGGCAGCACTAAGAATATGCCGCGCAGCAAAGTAAAACCATTGTTCTACCTTTTATCATTGACGCTTGAAATTCACAAATCAAAAGAAAACAACTAAATGAATAGAAAAAATGGACAAATTTGGTAATAGTATATTTATTTTTCAATTTAACCACACAAAGGAAAGTGACAACAAAATGGACACGAAAATTGCTGAAAATTTATTGAAGAAGTTAAACAACATAAACATGTGTACGAAAAAAGTTCTGTTGAAATGCCGCGTTCATTGGCCCGCCATAAAATATTCTAAGCGGTAATTAAATTGATTGCCGCCTTCAGCCGCTTGCCGCGTACATTGGTCACCACCTTACGCTTTTGGACCGTGTACATGTGCACATTACAGTTTCCAGAAATGCACATTTATCGCATTTTGCGATTTTCACACCCAAAATACCAAATGAAGATTTACAGATTTTCGGTGTAAAGCATTTTAAACTTTAGCAGTATGGAAAAATTTTTCATGTTACTACCCTTTAGGTATTTTATATCTGAACTTCAAACCAAGAAAAATAGCATCTAGACTTGAATTAGAGAGTTAAAATTGTTTGACTTGAAACATTACTAAAGAAAAAAAACTTTAGCCTCAATATTTATTTGAAAAAAAAAATATCCGTAATTAAAAAGAGGTAATATTGATTATGCTTTTCCAACGGTAACCAAATTTATTCAAAACAAAATAATCTTGCCAATTCGTCGGTAAACAACGAAAAATTTTCATTCATGCGATCTTGAACAAACCAAAAGTTCAAATCGTTTCGAAAGTTAATCAGCGGTGGATATTTTGCGTGCAGAAATGATTAAAATCTAACTAATTTATATTCTTCTGATACATTTATGTTTTCAAATTTAATGAAACTAATGTCATCAGATATTTATAAAGAAAACTGAATGATTTTGTGATGTGATGATGGTTGAGACAATCACAAACGCAAACTATCATTGACGTTTGGTGAATAAAGATTAGTTATTGTCTCAAATATATTTTTATGTTCAACGTAATTTTTTGTTTTTAAAATGTTGTTTTTATTAAATAAACAAATATACACACACACGCACACGCGCATGAAAAAATTTAATATTAATAAATAAATTTAAATACATACACACATTTTTATCTTCAACGAATTGCAGAATTTTTTTTTCACTCCTAGGTCTTTCATCTTTGAATTGTTTATGCCTAAAAAAATGGCTCCGTTTTACCTTTCAAGACCAAATTAAAGTTTGAGATTTTAATATTTATTTGAATAGAATTTTTTTATTATACAGTTGAAATTATAATATTTTAGTAACAAAATTTCCCTCAATTCAGATGTTTAGCTGAATCAGAGTACCACTTTTAGTTTAAACTACCATATAACATTATGGTAGTAAATTTTAAAATGTTAAGGACAAAAAATACCTGTTCAATTTATATTAGGACCATAAGAAATTAGTAAGGGCAAAACATATTTGAAAATAGGAACACGAATGTTCGAAGGGATCATTCGATTTATTATTATTTTAAATAATTTTAAATAATTTTTATTATATTTTCTGATCATAAACGATTGTTTTCTAGAGAGAAAAATGTTACCCTATCCGCCGGTCTTTTGGGAGTCTCTTTATTACCCACTTTCTTGCTTCTACTTTTATGACTCACATATTTTAATAATTTTCGAGTTCGCATCCGTCATAAGGCGAAATATTTTGGAACGAAACTAAAGCCGCGTTAAATCGATAGAAACGTGTGGTAAGACATTAAATATTAAAGATAGAAATATAACCTTTACATAGACGCGAACAAAGGTATACAAAACTTTAAAATCGGACTAAAACGGCGACATAGCGAACAAAACGCAAAGTGGGTGGTATTTGTGTTGCAAAAAAAACGAAAAATTTTATTTTGGAATGGATTTTACATTATCTTTAATCCTAGTAGGTGGCTGATGCAACTTTTTCAAATCACCCAAAGTAATTTAATCCATATTATATGTGCATAACATCTCATATCTATCTATTTAATATTTGTTCTCAAACAATATCTAATGATAGTTCATTTAAATTTTTATTTATGTTTTGCTCATATTTGCCCAATTGTAATTTTATTAACATTTTTTCGTATCAAAGCCACTGTAACTTATTTTGATAAGTAAACGCTAGATTTATTGACTTGTTTGTTACAGTTTTATATTTTGTGATTTTGCAAAAATGCATTTTAATATCGTGAATTTTGTTGTTGTTATTAATTTAAGTATATTGAAATTGAGAAATTAAATATAACAACAACTACAGTGGTGGCCCTTGGAAGTATATAAATAACATTGGATTAGGTTTGCTAATGCATTTTAAATAAAGGATTATTGTCATAGTGGTAACTAAATTGAACGCACGTTTACTTTCATAATCATTTTACGATCACAACTGTTTGGTAAATTATATCACTGCCCAGAGAACAACATTTCAGTGGCGTATAGATAAAATTTTCAGCATTAAGTTGTCTATACAGCTGCTGGTAAAACCCTATCATCGAACAATAT
>BGZK01003839.1:0-18786 GCA_005406025.1 Eumeta japonica
TCCGGTGGGTAGGTCTGTCATTCTGATAAAATTAAGATCTCGGTTAGTGTTTTGCAAAACGACTAACTATAATTTAGGTTTGGAAAATTAAAAATTATTATAAACGAAAAGACTGTATAACACCTTAATAATTATATAAAGACGCTATTTTTATTTTACTTAATTGTTTTTCTTCACTTGATTTCTATTAAATATTCTTTTAATTATGTTGGAATTTATTCATGTGTCACTGAAAACATTTTCGCAAAGTTTTTTGTGTCGATTAATTAATATCATTTATGATAAAGTTTTAAAGCAATAAAAAAAATCAATTATTTTTTATGGAAGCGTCATTTCTTAAATAACGTCAATTTATTGATTTCAAACAAACATAAAATTGTTCTCTATTTATTAGTCGAAAATAACTCACAAGAATTTCCTTATGATATAGTATGTGCGGTCCTCCTCTGACAATTGAATGACAGCGATATTGACATCAGGAAACTCGAATCTTTTGATTTCGCCATTTTGATCGGGCCAGTACCAGTGGCATTTTATCTCATTATTCTCGATTATCTTGTTCAGCATTATAATAGTTTCACTGTTCTGTTCCCAGATCATCAGCCAGAAGTGGCTCACGGTTTGAGCCAACGGCCCTTGAGCCAGTATATACTTCCTCTTCGCCCTTGTGACCTGCCGATATAGATCCTTTATTACAACCATAATCGATATCAACGCAGAATGTGAAAATTCTTCATCTTACATCGACGTAGTCAATAAGTGAATTCTGTTCATCTTTCAAATAATACATTTTACAGGTGCAACACATTGTTTGTCAATAAAAACTTAATTAATTAAAGTAAATTATAGAAGACCTTAATTGTAATAATAATGATTAATGACTCCCAAAATTAACCTGTTTCATATAGCAAAGTTTATAACATCATACCACTAAAAATTACTGTCCCTTAAAGTTTTTCTTTATTATTTTCCAGTCATATTATTTTTTTTCCTGAATAAATATTGTTTATTTGCAATTACTTTATACATATAAAAGCAGTGATTTCAAGAAAGTTTAGATTAATTTCAATGGTAAGGAACATTATAACTGGCATTCTATAAATTCAACTTCCTAGAATCTAAGCAGTATATTGTAATGCTTTGCATAAAAATATGTTTCTTGAGTAAGAACTTAACAAAAGCTTCCAAGAAGATCTTTAAAAGCTCATTAAGAATAATCTTTTATTTTAAATGCGCAACATTACATCAAAAAATTATCTATAAATGTATCTCAGATCTACAAAATATAAGTAGTTCTATATGTATTTTTTTAAGTTTGCTTTACTTTGTTTATCGCTATTGTTGCTTTACTTATTTTTGTCAGACTTAAAAGCAATACAAGTCATTAAAACTCTGGTAATTTAAAAGTGTATTGATCAATAATTAAATTCTCTACGCTCCTCTTGATTGCTTCAACTTCATATCCTCATTAATACTTTGAGACTAATACATAAGTTTTGAAAAGAGTTTAACAACTACGACATACATTCAAGGAATTTTCGATTTAGCCTATACTATATTTCTCGTTGCGAAAAACGTACCGTTTTCCGATTCTACGACGGCGTACTGACGGGGTCAGAGTTTTTTATTTGTTGTTTGATGGCGGATTTAATCGCCTCGACTTGAGTGGAGCAAAATCGCAAAGCTTGCGTGAGCACACTTCGGAAACATCATGGCAAAATATCGTCTTGAGGTAACATCGCTAAGACATCACTAATGAGGTATTACATTGGAGAGCGTTAAATCCTTTGATGTTGCCGAGTTTTCGAATAAATTGTCAAATAATATTGAGTAAACATTTTATTGTGCGTACAATATGGGTTTGTCGAATTCGTTATTCGTTACCCTTCTATTGGATACGTCGACTTGTCTGCTTTTCTATCCGTCCGTCATGTTCTATTTTCTCAGGAACAGATAGAGATATCAAGTTAAAATTACTGAGGGCGTTTCATAAGTAATGTCGGTTTCATAACTGAACAAATATGCTTCTTTTAGACACGTCACAACTTACAAATCTCTAATTTTATGAAAAACACAATTGATGGTTTACTTTGTTTTAATGATACTGCCTGTTTTAATTGCTACTGCAAAATGTTTTGCAATAAAATGTTATAGAGTGCGATAATTATGAAATTAGTGTACTATTAAGACATTATTGCAAATAGAAGTATAAAGTAGCCACGGCAGCGAGGAACAGGTACAATCAAAGGAGAAAGTACAGTCAGTGAGCGAATTACACAGCATTAGTTTAATCGTTTTAATAGAGAAGTTTTGACGCTGGTAGATCATTCGCGGTCTGGTCGCCCACCTACATAGGATACTAAAGCTACTAGGGAAGCAGTAAAAAACTAACCTAGTAGCAGCATTCACCGATTATCGGACTCCCTTGTACCTCCTAAAGACACCGTACATCGCCTCTTAAAATCATTGGGTAGGAACTATAATAGTTGTTGAATGGTGCCCTACAAATTAAGCGAAACCTCGAGGTGGAAGTGTACGAACAGCTCCTTGCTCTGCCAAGGGTCATTATTTGTTGAACGTATTGATACTTGCGACGAAAAATGATAATCCAAGTCGTGTAAAAATTAGTGGTTGACAAATGATAATTTCCTGAACCAGTCGTGAAGGGAGGTCGATTCGAGTCGAAAGCCTTATTTTCCTAGTGAGATTAAACAGGTTTAATGTACTTTGAAATAATTCCAGACGGTCGACTTACAACTGCCGAGATACGTCAGATAAAATAAATTCTTAAAGAGCAAACTCCAAAAATTAAAACCCCTTTCAAGATATTAGATATCAAGAAAGTAATAAAGGGGGAAGGGAAATAATGAACTGAAACATTTCCTATTGGTATTTAATATTATAATCATTATTTCTTTTTCCCTGATTGATTTTTAGGGTTCTGTAGTCAACAAGATACCTCATAGTTTCACCGTGTCCGTCCGTCCGTCTGTCTGTCTGTCTGTACGCAGCTTAGCTCAAACTCTTAGTATAGAAAGCTGTAATTTGGTATGTATGTACATATTAATCACGCCGACAAAGTAGTAGAATAAATAGTATTGTAGTGATGATTTATTATCTCGTGTAACTCATGGCATGATATATCGTTGAGCAGCTCATTCTAAAACATTGCGGACACGTAAAAATCATTTTTCGATGTAGAGATCTATTTGCAAAATATTAAGCTTTGAAGCATTAATTTGTATTAAGATGAACCACAAAGCAAATGGTTATTATTGGATATGAGAAAAAATTTACGATAATAGAATATACAACGAAGCTAAAAAGAAAAGTAAGTACGCTTTACAAGTTGACGAATAATATTCAACAACTTATAAAATGTTCTTTCAGACGTGAAAAGTAAATTTTCGTGCAAATTCCAATGAAAATTACTTAGAATATATATATGTATACAATAGAATATTCATACTATAATTACGTATTTCAAGAGTTATTTATGATCTATGAATTAAGTGTCTTGAATTTGGAAAAAAAAATCATTAAATCTACAACAACTAAATGTCTATTTCAAGGTGGTAGTGGCGGTACGGCAGTAGCGGCTGAGCGGTCATCGCACTGTCTTTGAATCAGTAGAGGTAACTGGTTCGATCTCTGGATACAGACGAACAGACTGGTGAATTTAACATAAAATTAGGTTAACTCTGTCTCGACTCATGCGAAGCGGCCTGTCTTGGACGTGGTCACCGCGTTAGGGGGTCAACATCGTTAAGGACCTCTAACTCGCACTATACCAGCGTAAGGAGATAAGGTCCGAAGACTACCAACCTGAAATATGATTATGAGAGATTCCATTTCACACAATGTTTATTTTAAATTGTAAAAATTCGTGATAATAAGAAGATTGTGATTAAAAAAATCCTATATCTGTTCACCAACATACATCAAAAAACTGAGAAACAATTGCGACTGCGGGCGAAGTCAGACACTTCCTATTCGAGGTTAAGAAGCTTTTACATATTTCGTTGTACATGCATAATACTCCGCCTTTTGAGGCTAAATTAAATAATTCTCTTTTCATTGCGAAACCTTAGAGATAAAAACAAATCGAGAAAAGTAGTTAACTTTCATTTGCTTCGTTGACAATATCTCTTCCACGAAGTGACTTATTAAATTCATGGAGACCGTTCCTTTAAGTTATAAATGTGATTTAATAGAATTGCTTACCTAAATAATACGAAGTTGATTTTAAAAATACACAAATACTTGCTGTACCTTTCCAAATGGTTAAATGTTAAAGTCAACCAATTTCGATAGTCAGTGAAGCATTTGAAGCAGTGTCGAACTTTGGCAGTGATTTGAAACTAAATTGACATTGAAACCGATCGGTTCACTAGTATCGAATTCATAAAAAAAGTTCGTACGTAAAGTAAAATATTGGTAATTATTCATAATATACTTGACTATCTTCAGAATCGACATTCTGTTAGAATTGCATTTTGAATAACTCAGCATCTATTTTGATCCGTCAATTAGATCAAAAGGAGTATTCGCGAGTTACATGCATATTTGCTATCAAATAGTATATGCAAAGGGGACGTAAGTGGCATGAAGATATGCTGGTGCATTTTAGTTTACACTAGTTTAAGAGTCTATAACTAGAGAAACATACATGTTTCTCTAGTTATAAAACGACAAGATTATAATTATTATGTGCGGTAAATATGGAAGAATGTAACAACGTAATTTTTTCATCTGTAGGACATTTCTTTGTAGTAACGGCTTCGAACCCTACATGAGCATAGTCCGACAAGCTCTTGGTCGGTTTTTTTTTGTCTAAGTTTCAATCAAGATGACTTTCGGATTCCTCATCGTCTATTTATTCTTTGCTTTCCAGTTTCGTATTCGCACTGCAATCTAAAGTCCAGTCTATATTATATGAGGAAGTGCTACAGTTTTTCCTTTGCGATTGGTTTAAGGTCTTGAAAATATGATCCAATTTATAAGCTTTCTCGGTCCTTGATCGATACGGATCTGTGAATGTGCCACGCCGAAGGTAAAGAAAGATTTTAATTTCTACCGAAGGTAGGGAAAGTTCTTTCGAAACCCGCCGCTGATGTTATTGCTGACAGTAAGTGTCGTCAATAAGCTAATGTTCTTAATAATGTAAAATCACAATTCACATATATGCGTACATACATCAATATGTACAATTAAAGTGTCATTGCAATACTTATAAAATAACTCAGTTATCAGGGTTTCACTATATACATCTAAAACGTAGTCCCAACATACAATGCACAGCGTCGTTTACAGATTTTGTTTTTAGAAAGATGACTGACTCTAAACCGCGTCAAAAATGGTTTGGTTTCATGATTCAAGCATCAAACACGTATCACTGGTGCTCCGCTTCCGATTGGAAATGTGCAAATGCGTTATCAATGTCGTACGTTGCGTATCGTATGTCGTGATTGCAGCATACAACATACGATATGACATATCGGCGAAAAGAGAGAAAACGTGGTTGTAGTCGCTTTTTTCTGGGTTTTATTCAGTAGTAATTTTCTATTTCATAAATCTAATGCGATTCTATAAATGAAACTACAGAAAAATATTCAACGATAAATCAATTAATAAGTTAAAAAAATTATGTACATGAATAAACAATATTAACATTGACTGTTTATCGATTCTCTTTTCCGTTGGGAGCATTTTTTTGATCAATTTTCACACCAGTTAATTCTGTAACTCTAATAGCTAGCTGGTTGGATCAAAAATTTATGTTTTTGTACTCATACAACGTAAACAAGAAATGTATATAAAATTATCTTAAGCCACATTCTTTTATGGTTATGCTTTTTACTCTAATAACGAATGTGAAATACATTTGTTATTAAATAAAAGTAGTACAAATTTGGCTACTTTTTTTGGCTACAGCACGTAAATGGGCCGGTTCGACTGGTGCAATAAGACACTCTGACAGAATACAGGCGTAAAGTAACAGTTTCCGCTGTTGCATTTCCTTCAATGACAGAGAGTGAAAGATTCGGAGGCCCACTACCCTTCCATCTTCCAAAACCTCCCTCCACCAGCCTTCTGCCCTCTCCATCAGCCCATTCTTTCCTCCATCAGATATCCTATCCTATAGACCGACAACGCACTGGTGATTCCTCCTGTATCGTGAGTGTCCATGGATAGATGACTACTATATTTGGTGGCCGCATGCTCGTATGCCCCCCATAAGGCTAAAAAAATAAGAAAATAAACAAAAAATTTTTGATCTATTCGCTACCAAACTTAACAAGATCATCCCGCTAGGTTAATCTGAAGATTTCCTGAAAATTCCATTAAAATCGGTCAAGCCGTTTTGGAGTCCATAGGGAACGTACACACTCACATAGACTTTTATATATGTCTAGATTATACACAATAGTTTTCATATATATTCCTCATTTGAAGATTGAAGATATGTCATTATTTCATGGTTTTTTTTTATTGTATCGAATTAAGCTTACTGTCTGAACTCTTGGTTATTCTCTAAAATTCAATAACACGCTAAAATATTCGTTGATTAACAAAATAGAAATAACAAGAGGTTCGTGAAAATGCCTCTTAGTTTGCCTGGAAACATCAATTAGTAATCGATACATTTCGGTCCTGTTTTCCATTTATTTGCTGTGATTAATTAATTAAATTCCAAAGAATTTCGCCTTTAACAAATAACAACAACAAAAAATGTAATGGCTGAATGGATGTCCCTTTCGACGAAAAATGTTTTTTTATCTTTGATCTCTCTTTAAACTAATTAATTTTTACCCAGTAATGGATAGCTGGCTTGATTCTAATTAAGGTCGAAGCTGTATAACGTTCACGAGGTGTCCCTCTCGTCTAATATTGCTCCTTATCGAGAGTTTATCTATTCGACATCGGATGTTTTGATTCGTGAAAATGTCTCTTGTTTTATAATCAAAGAGTGGGCGTTCAAAAAATTTTAAAATCGCGTTACTACTCGATAAAAGTCAGCTGCATATTAAATACAAATAACAACAGTATAGGTAACTTTAGGCTCTATGACTTGTAAATGAATTTAGAGTATCCTGTAGAGTATACGTCTTCGGATGCAATGGGAGCTACGCCACAAACTTCTTTTGTTAAGCTGTTTACGGTATGCGTAAAATCGCTGCGGGGACCAAATGCTCACGTGATCGTAATGATTTGATATTTGTTTGTGATTAAAGTAATGGTTAAAGGAAATATGACCGAAACTCATAAATAAATACACACCGAGTGCGTTTACCGTTTATTAAAGTTCATTTTTTTCTCTTTGTGTCTTATAAGGCAAAACATTTAAATGCTACTGCGAGTTATAATAAGCAAAAAGTAAAGTATTAATATTAAGAAAATGAATAATGATCGTTGAAACTCACGTCGAAACAATAGATGAAAAATAAAATCACGCAGCGACTTAAATTCTTTACTGATTAATCATGTAATAAAAATTCACCTGGTTAAACGCCGTGACACAAAAAAGTATCACTGCATTGAGGCAACATAGGTCATTAAATTTTTTTTTTAGTTAATGATAGATTTCTGACTTTTATTTTGGAACTACGACACAGTACATGATATACAAGATAAGATTACATTTATATATTGCACTTTTATAAATAATCTTTATTTCTAGCACATACTATTTATTAAGCAAAGTAAGGTGTGAATCGCGCACCAAGCGACGCTAGGATCGTTAGCTCTATAATAGATACGCAATGATCTTTCTGTTTGTTTTTATTACTATATTCACTCTTTTTATATCTAAATTTCTTTATATGAATAGTTTTTCTAAAATATTAAATGACATTTTATGATTTGTGTCATCACTTATTACGTTTTGCATTGAAAAATGTTAGATAAAATTAAAGTATACAGATTTATTTCGAATAAAAGGGCAAACCATAAAACTTTTCTGGAATATGGTGAAAATGCCCGAATTAATTTCGAGATATCCTGGTTACTGAATGAAAAACCATATAAAAGAGCGATCGAAAAAATATTTCGAGTGTTTTTGTATGTGAGGATACAGCGGCAAATCACAATTTTATTGAAACGGAATATATAAAATGAAAATGAGATTAGCATGAATGAAATCAAGAAAATATTAAAACGTATGGAAACTGGAAAAGTTGTTCGATACGATAGTTTCGTCAAAGATTCAGTATGGCGGCGGGGGTTTATACCCCACGTCACACTCAACCCGCTCCGTTACTACTATAGTAATGCTATTGTTCCAACTCTATCATAAATGCTAGAATACCTGTGTGATACCTAATGATTGGTGCAAAGCCGTCATTGTACCCCTCTATAAATGAAAAAACTCGAGGCGGATTTGCACAAAATTACCGTCCTATAACTCTCCTTAGCATCGTTGGCAAACTGTATGCGAAAATCATTAATGAAAGGTAAATCAAAGATTACACAAAATGCCAGTCAAACATTACAGAAAAGCTTTTGGCTAAAAACCAAAAGGTCTTCTATATTTTTGTAGATTTGGAAAAAGCTGATGGTGAGTGTGAAAAGACTTCCATTAAAAATCCTATTTATGTAAGTTGTGAATAGCGGATTGATATGGGCACTGCAACCTCTATACAAAGGCACCAATACCTGCTTCAGAATAAATGAGGCATACACTGACTGGTTTGACATCCGTGATCACCACGGATATTATGATGTAAAACAGAGAGTAGCAAGATTAAAATTATGGTATTTGAAAAAGAGAAAGCATGACTGAATGCGAAATATATTAGGTGAGAGGAAATGGGGTCCTGCTTGCTATTGTGAATGCTAAAAATCCCTCGACAAGCGCCATTGACTACCCAAAATAGTGTCCTGATCCCATACCATACATAATGATGCTCAGGTCCAATAGTGAA
The DNA here is from genome assembly GCA_005406025.1 of Eumeta japonica. Lineage (NCBI taxonomy): Eukaryota > Metazoa > Arthropoda > Insecta > Lepidoptera > Psychidae > Eumeta > Eumeta japonica. Next base: position 8,925 of record BGZK01003839.1, read on the forward strand.
AATTGGTTATGACAAAAAATATATTATCTTTCTCTGCATAGTATGTGTGTTTGAAAGATTTAGGAGTAGAGATATCAGAGAGCAGTGTGGTTTGGAAAAGATGTAATAGACTACAGAAAAAGATATGTTGCGGTGGTTTGGCGATCTGAAAAGGATAAATGAAAACAGACTGACAAAACAAATATATATATATATATATATATATATATATATATATATATATATATATATATATAGCAGGGAATGTGTGTAATACAACAGACGCAAAGGTCGCCCTAAAAATCCTGTGTGACTCAATTGACGGATATTATAAAATTTTAAGCACCCACAACCGATGCACTTGCATTAAACGATTGATGGATGACAGTGAAATAGGAATGAATTTATAATAATATTGCGAATCACATTCGGAGTTGAGGAAAAGGCGTGAGGAACTTTTACTTTTGACAGGGGTCTCACGACCGCACACATTTTTTTCTCACACATTCTTTTTAAGGAAACACCGCTTTCCGAACGACTAATAAAGTGGTAAATTCTTGGTATATTATAACGTGTTAAGTTGTATGTAGTATCTATGATATAAAGATATTTGGAATTTGATTTTGCGAGAGAGTTACAAAGCAATGATTTGCACTCCCAATATTTGATAATGCATTGATTTTCGTATTTTGGTGATTGGACTATGCCGTTAGTGATTATGTATATATAATCACCAATGGCATAGTCCAATCACCAAAACCTGAAGAACGTGCCGAGGGGTTCTGTTTTCAGTCACATATTTCGCTATTTGGGAAATTGAACTCGGAAATCTCGGTTGCTCCCTTTGATTAGTAAATATAATAATAAATATAAAAAATAAAGTCACATTTGAAATAATATTATTTAAATTAATAGATTTAACAAAGGCATACTAATAATTCTTTAGATAATACACATCAGCTATAATCGTTGTCTGGGAGATGTCACTCAAGCGTATCAAACAAGATTATATCCAGTCTGTAAAATACTAAAAGTTAAGAGATAAGTTGAAATATATTTTTGTATTAAATTTGTATTCTATAAAAATCTGTATTCACGTAGTATCTTTACAGCTGGTTGAATCAAATAGCAAGGAATATATTTGGCGGATTTTTAATATACATTTTTATTTTGGAATAATTCTCAGATAACATGTACGAAATATACTTTTCAGATATATATCGATTACCTACCTATTTCCTTCAAATGTATTTATCGTTTTTAGGGTTCTGTACCGAAAGGGTGCTAATGGAATCCTATTAAGCATCTGCTGTCTGTCACAGAACTGTATCTTTTGAACCATAATAAATAGAGACTTGAAATTTTCGTAGAGTATGTATTCCTATGACCTTTATAACAATGAATTATAAAAATGGAAGAAAATTCAAAATTAAAATCTCTCCGTACAATAAACATGTTTTTTTTTAAGTTGCACCCATGCAAAGCCGGAGCATGGTAGGTAGGTTCGCAAAAGGTACCTAATCCAAATTATATATGTCAATTTTGAATTCATAATTAATTACATCTCCTTGGATAATACAATGGATAGGAGCTCACTCGAATTCCTATACGGCGCGCGGGGCAAGACAGCGGCTCGATGACGGCTCGCTTATCGCGGGCCCCGAGTGGGACGTGACGTTTCCAAGGGAGTCGCAGCCGCGTGCGCACGCGCGAGCCATCGTATGCTGATCGGAGCTTTTTTGGAACGCAGCCTACTAGTTTGCAATTCGCTGCTAAAATTTCAGTGATTTACGAATTAAAAAAGAAATCTTTTTTTATAAAATACAGTGAAATGCTTAACAAATAATTAAGCATTTAACTGTACGTAAAGTACCTATAAAACATTTGCTTTAATTATAGACTTTGCTTGAATTAATTATTGTCCTTATATTTCATTAACTATCACTAAAAATATGTAATATTTATAACAATATTGTACTGTGATAGGGAATCCTTTGTGCGCGAGTCCGATTCACAATCCGATTTTTGAATATCCGTATTTATCCGTATCCTTTCTTGCTTTAATAAATCATGGTCTTGCACATTAAAAAGTCAAAACTTTCTCTAACGAACGATTTAGTGCGAATTTCATTTGTGCAAGAAATATATCGTTCGATAGCAAAATTGAAAATAAAGAATATACTTGTATCAGTTTGTTTGCATGTTCGCATTTTTTATCAGAGGATTTTAGCATAGGAAACTTAAAACTGAAAATTATCACAATTTGTATTAGTTTAAAAAAATTGGGGCATTAAATTCTAATATTAATAGTGACAAAAAGTATATGTTAAGTTTTTTTTACAAAACTCTAAGAAACAAAAAGGTTTCATTGTTCCTTTTGATGTAAAAACGTTAAATATATTTAACTTTGGAAGACAATACTGAGCAACACGATCACCATCCCTTACTTCTCGCAATATTATAATATTATGTCAAATATCTTAGATAAATTACGACCAAAAAGGAAAGTGTCGATATTTAGTATAGATAACACGATTATTTTATACCTACTTAATTATGTACAAAATACTAAAGTTTGCGATTGTTTTATGTCAAATCCTCGCTAAGCTGAAGTTTAGAGTCCAAATTTTTTCCTAGAGTTTTATACTTTTAACGTTAGACAATACGTATCATACTTGTCACGCATGCGCCACGCATTGCTTTAAAATATAATTTTGATATTGCTAATATTTCAAAAATAAAGGTTGTAATAATCAGAAATAATACTTAAAGGTCAATAACGTCATTGGCTGCTATTCATAAACAATTCCCAGCAATCGCTCCAATGTACGATTTGTTGGTCTCAGCTTTAATATTTAATTCTCTTGTGATTAGCTACAAGTTTTGACGGTCAAGAGAAATGGGTCTGATAAAAAAATAAAGTAAATACACAACGCAACGTACGTAATCAACTTTGATCAACAATTGGATATTGGAGGGATTTGTGAAAAAGTCCATATCTCAAACAAAATTCTATTAGCGACGGGCACTTTTTTTCCGTCAATATTTATCTGACTTTTAAAATTCCTCCACAATTTTCTTCACAATACGACATATTTATTTATCTTTACTTTATTGACAAACCTAATGAAGTAAAAAATTAATTTGGAATGTTATTGAATATTTACATAAAATCAAGTACCTTCATATACAAAAATCCTTTAATTTGCCAAAAAATTCGCAGTACCAACAATAGGCGGGCAGTACGGATTCGGCGTTGACACCACCTCGCCCCGTCGTGCGACCTGACCCTATAAATATATTATAAAAGAAAGTTTAAAAAACCCGACTACCAAAAGTGCACAATAATTTGGTCATAAAAAACAATATCTTATGCCTATTAAGTTCTTTGTACAAGTTAAAGTTGGAATCAGTCGATAGGTATAATTAAAGCATTTCCAATGACGTTGTTCCGTCATACAAATTTTGACAATTAATTATAGCGCATTGCCGTGGTTAGGTACCGATTTATCTACTTTATAGGTAAAACGAAATAATATGGAAATTGGCACAGTACAGTTTGCGCCTCATTAATTTTTCGTAATTCGACATCTGACTACGGCTAATGGTGTATGATTATCAAAATTTGTGCGTACGACGTTATAAGAAACGCTTTATTTGCAATCATTGACTGATATTAAATTTGAACTTGTATAACGATCTTAAGGAATGTAAAGAATCATTTTTCATAGCCAGATTATGCGTTTTTAGTAGTCGGGTTTTATTGAAGTGAAACTTCAAATGCAACTTCCAACAAGCTTGCGTTAAACGTTTAACGCTACCATGGAGGGAGTATGAAAGCACTGTTGCGTTAAACTTTCAATGCTCCTGTGGTAGGGGAATAGAAAGTAACAGAGCGAGAGTGAATGCATGGCACTCGAATGCATGCGCAAGGTATACCTGTTACAGGCCAGCGCGAGCGTTAGCAACGAGTAGCTTCCAATATTGGACGCAATATTGAAGAGAGAAATAAACATATACAAAGGTAGAAAGTAGGAGAGAGAAAGAGAGTGAGTCGGTAGATTTCGTCTCACAATTGTAACGTGTGATGAAAAACGCAATTTCTACCCCTTCCTATTTTCATTTCCACATTACGAAGTTTCATTTCTACTGCGCGGAGGAACTCCACGCACAATTTTTTAAGCTATTGCATAGCTTTTATCGCGGACTTTGAGCGCAGCGACCAAATCAAGAAATTCCGTAACGAAAATAAAACCTAACACCCCCCATTCCGCCTACCATGTAGCTCGACCGTGCGTTCGCTTAACGTGTATATATATGGTACGATTGTACGAAGCTCACACGGATCGAAACGAGCTGCTCCGAAACCGGACGAATACGTAAGCAGCTGTTTGTGAGAAAGTATACAGGTGCATAGGTATCTATCATATCTTTATAATGCCACACTCACCGCATGTGCCCTGCAAGTATACAAGTAGGTATATATGTATACATAGGTGTACCTATGTACAACAGTGAATAGCAGTTGCTGGTGAATAGCCATACACGTAAAATTTGTGTATAAAGTGTTTTAAATATCAATAAACAAAGTGCATTTATTAATGAAGAAAGTGACAGAAAACTTGAATTAATATCAAAGAAAAGAAAATACTGCATAAATAAATAAATAATTATAATTCCATAAGTTGATAAAAAATGCTATGCAATAGCTTTACCGCGGCAGTCCCCGAGCGCCACACGTTTATTTTTATCTATAAATTGATATATATTTCAACCGATATCATCAATGATATATAAATTCATATTTTTTTCAACCGCTTCAAAAAATTGAAGTCGACTCTGAAGAATGACAGCTTCAAGAGTCGACTTCAATTTTTTGATGGGGATTTGTAAGGAGTAAAGGGATTCTATAGTCAGCGGTGGCTTGCATGCAGAATATTATTGCACGATGCAGGCAAAAGTCTAAATTATTTGTTATTCGCTTATTTACACACTGCGCAAAGAGAGATTGCTAGACGTAAAAAATTAAGGAAACAATTCTGTGTCCACTCTGGTGGAGCCGCGTGCACAACTAGTTATTAAAAACGGACTGTAGTTGTTACGCGTTACTTCCGTTACGGTAATACCATTAATTCACTATCTAGCAAAGACCACGATACGCGTCTAATAGGTTAACTATATAAACGAACTATAGTCGGTACGCTTTATTTTCGTAATGACTTATTTGCAAAAATAACATTTCTTATTTGTGACGTGGAAATATTTTGTCTGTAATTAAATTCTCGACTGAATTCGTGGAGAACAATGTTTTTTACACACAGGCATTAGCAACCAATTCATCCGAATTCGCTATTGAAGACCAATAAGAGTATAAGATTGCGATACGCCGAATTCGCCGCTCGCCTTTTCGTACTACTTACTGTTGGCCCGCACAAAATAACAAGTTGGCTGTTTGTTTGTATGTAATATGTACAGTGTAACATGCTATAAATTTATCTAGACATTTCGCTCGAGATTGAAAAACGTGCCACGTACTGTTGAAGGATAGCAGCGACAGGATTGCCACGATCAAATTACACACTTTTTACAGATCTTACTAAATATCATATTAGTCGGCCGTTCTTTGGAAAACAGTAATGCTGTTTTCGCTATTTAATAATTTTACTTGTGGGACTCCCAAATACTATGCGCGCCCCCATAGATACTTCTAACAAAAATGAGCTTTCAAAGCTTAACATTTCGCAAATAGCTATCGGTATTGAATAGCTGTTCATGACACACTTAATTATTTTTGAATCGTTGTTTCGATATTCTCTGACATGAAACGATCTTTAACCACGCGGGCGAAAAGCTAGTTCAAAGTAAGTCAGATTTGCCGATTATTTGTTTGCAACTTATAATTAGAGAAGAGTGAGATTGAAAGTTTTATTTTGTTCTGAAAATTTGAAAGTTTAACTGAATTTTTCTTGTCTTATCAAAAATATACATGTAGTAAATTAGATCTGATTCTCCTAAAGTTGCGCATCTTATTATTTAAATGATAATAATAATTAATAAATTTTCAGACTCTTACTCCTTCATGGTTGGAAAATTCAAGATTAAAAAATGTTTCAAAACACTTTTCCTGCTCTATTTTATGAGAGCTCTCCAACGATACACCTGTTTAATATATATTTCTTTTTTGTTGTCAAATAGGGAAAATCTTATTTTCAACGGCTCTGATTAAGATTCGTATATGGTCGTAACGCTTGGGGAAAATACGAAATATATTCAGAAAGCGGAAATTCCTTCTTGGTGCGTATATTACACGCAAGAAGTCAAATTATTAAGGATTAGGATAAATGCACAAACAGATGTACGATTGGGCAGACTTTCACGTTTTTTGATCTAAATAATGCAATAAAATAAATTATACTTATGTTAAAATGTTTAATTAAGAAGAAAAAAAAATAATTAAAATTTTGTATAACGCAGTAGTTAATTACGAAAAAGGAAAATTAAAAAACCCATGTCCCTAGCCGATGGACAAAATCTCCAATAGATAGACAGACAATTTCCGTATATATATATACACACACATTTTTTTATTTTATTAGTTAATTATTACATTTATAGCATTGTTAATGAAACATGAATCTAATCATATATACAAACCTTAACTTTTTATTAATTTATATTAGCAATGACGCAATATCTCTCACATACTCACGAGTGGTGGCGTCCCTAAAGCAGAACGTCGTGGCGCCAAAATAATATTTTTTATGATTATAACAGATAATAAAGCTTTATACAATCAGATATATGGAGTAATAATAATATTTTTAAATTTTCATTTTCAAATTTAATATAATTGGTTATTGAAACAATATTTGAACATCTATTGATGTATTTTCCTTATATTTTATTGAATTGTATTTATTGATTAAAATGAAAAGATATAATTTTTTTTTTTTTATTGTTTCAAATGAAAATTATCTTATTACATCTTTATAACAACTTGATTATATAGTGGATCTCAATAACTCGAACCTTGTTAAGTCGAAATCCTCAGTAAGTCGAAAAAAATTGCCATTCCCTTCCGATGAACCCCTAAATACGCGGTATCTCGAATTTTTAGACTTTGTAAGTCGAACAAAATGTTATTTCCCTACGTATTATTGATAATACGTATTTATACTCTGTAACTTGAATTTCAAAAAGGAGAAGACTCCGTAAGTCGTAGTTGATAAAATACGTATAATGACGTCTTACTTGGAATACCCCGAAATAATAGCAATAAATTCCAAAATGAATGTTTGGGTTCCGGGCTTCTAATCTATTGTTTTTGTCTTGTGCACGTGCAATGAATGAATACATTCATGAAACTTTCTAAGTAACACAGCTGTGAACGTTATGTTTGTTCATTGTCGACACAGTCATATGCACCTCGAAGTTCTTGTTAAGTCGAAAACTCGTTAACTCGATTTTTTTGCATTTCCCTTGACATTCGAGTAATTGAGATACCACTGTATCTTCACAATATGACTATTGTTTTCATTATTCAACATCTTTACTAAAATAATATTTTACATTTCTAGCTTTACTTAAAAAAAGTATATTAGATGACGCACTACTTCTAACATTGTTCGTACAGTATTTAATCTGTTTATTTCTAATCATCTACGACTGCATTTGTGCTCACATTCCGAACGTCACGTTTGCGCGTACACGTTCCACTTCTCGGAAGTGATCCGTTTGCGTGGGCGATATGCGCGACAGATCGGAGGGGTCAGGTTGTCACGCTGCCTCGCGTCGACGACATACTACCCGAGCCACAAATATTATGATATTTTTAATAAATACTCCTTTTTTTTTGTAAATATAGTATTTCCTTTATTTATTTAATTGGAATAATTCATTAGTTATATCAGCGGTTAATTACAGCCGAAGTCAATGTCTAGAGGCGTTCGCTTAAATGACAAGCGTTCAATCAATCAGGTTACCAATCATCATTGTCAGAACCACTTTTAACGATCACTTTTCGCATATTATATTTATAAGACAAATTTGAAATTATTTGTTTTCTACTTATAGTTTAACATTTAAAACAAGATGTTTAGGTATAGTATATTAATTTTGATAAATATTCCACAACTCCAAAGTGCAATATTTCGATTCGTTTTCAAACATAGCGATAATAAACTTCTCAGAGTTGGAAATAGGAGTGAATTGGTCAGCTTGATAAGGGTCCTGGGAAATCGGAAACATGTTTTATGACTAAATGGACAAAAAAAATAACCCATATCGTCTAACAATACTTTAAAGCCTTCATAAAACATGAAACACTTTTGATACTTAGTGCTTTTATACATATACTGTGATTAGATAGACAATTATGCAATTTGTGTGTAATTATGTAGTTTTATTTACACACAAATAATTTATAAAAATAGAATTAAATTGAGATATCTAAAATAGTTTCTATTTCCTTTAATTTTAAGTGAATTTTATAAAAAAATCTTTTAAAAACTTTTCGTCTTTATAAAATCGCACATATATTCAATAAATATTATAAAATACGTAAACGCTTGATAGTTTAATTATCTTTCACCATCAAAGGGCTGAACCGTTAGTGAAATCCGAATTTGAACTGAACGTGGAACTGGAATCAGAATCGAAAGCGGACTGAGACAAGAATCGAGAGAAAAGCCGGAACTGAAAACAAGAGCAGGACGAACATCAGAATTAAGAGCGCGACCGGGATAAGGATTAAATTATGTACCAAAAGATTGGAATCACCAACGGAATGAGAATAAGGATCGTAATCGGATTCAAAACCAAGTCTAGAACCGGGAAAAGTATCTAGAACAAAACCGGAATTGAAAAGAAAAGATCGTAATCGAGAACGGAATCGAAATTGATATAATCTAAATATCTATCAATATAATCGAAAAATAATTGCCTAGCAATCAATATTTGACAAGAGATCGCTATGTATTTGGTATACTAGAATTATTAAATAATCTAGGTGAGATCTATATGTGGTAAATTGTATAGTAATCTCTAACTATACTACAAAAATATCAAAACCTGTTACTCAACCATAAATACGAGACTTTGTCTAATTTTTATCTTATTTTTATATCATACTTGACTTGTCGATTAATTTCATTCTGTATTTTAAGCCGTTTTTTTAATTAAAACAATTATATAACTCACTAGCTACAAAAAAATTATTTGACTTCAAACCTCAATGTTTTAGTTTAGCACGATTTATAATATCACATTATGGAGAATAAATATTCATTTTAACTATTTTTTCAATTAGTATTAGTATTCTGATTAATAAATTGAAATCGAAATTACTAAGTTAACGATTGATTTCGCAACTTCAAAATCTAACCAGCTGTTGGACTTAAAAACATAACATCGCATGGCCTTCGAATGCATCTATTGAGGCGTCTATATTGCAGTTAAAATCTGCAACCTCATCAGACGAGACCTCTCTAACTTTACATTCAAATTATATCTGGCTATAACCATGCGGTGATCCCTGCAGATGACAATATGTTAATCACTGAGATGTCATTGGATATCTGCTTTTTAATCGTCATTACAAACTCTATCTCCTTTTTTGTGAAACCATCGAATTTAATTTAGTTCCATTTCCAGAATTCATTTTTTAAAGAAGGCGTTCACCTTGAAAAGTACCTCTTTTCTCTGTGTAAAAAAATTGGCCAATCGCTATTCCCTTGAATTTCACTAAGTCCAAATCGTCCCATTGCCATCGTATTTACCTAATTTTGCCTTGAAATCCACCATCTATGTCGTGTGTTGATGAAGTACGTATGATCTTTAAAATAATTTTATAGATAACCTCCATTTCATTTTAGAATATATTGAC
>BGZK01003840.1:0-18781 GCA_005406025.1 Eumeta japonica
CACTTGATTCCCTTTCCACCTTCATCCAAAACAAGAAATTCTCGTTCCAAATCTACATTAAGAGATTACAACCTCAAATGCAAAAACAAAGGTAATAAGAACCTTACCCAAGGATGGCCAAACAAGTAAAATGATAATAAACCTAAATTCACTCCGAAACCTGGTCGAGAAGAAATACAAAAATATTAACCAGAATAATTAATTTCATATTTTTTATTTGACTAATTGTTTTGTATTTATATTTGTATTGTAATAATCATTATAATTTCTGTATAATTGTTCTATAAGTATTTCGGGCATACTCATGTATTTGTATACATGAATATGCCAATAAATCTCATCCATTTTCAACTTTAAAATAGAAGGAAATTATAAAGTTTTATGTATGTTCACCGATTTCATAAAAACGACGTAATCAATTTGAATAATTTGAACTGTATGCATAAATCCTGAGGTGGTCTCATAGATCTTCCTATGATATGAAACATATTTTTACCAGAAAATTGGAAAAAACCATGTTTAAGATTATCATTATTCTGTATTATTGCTCAGAAATATGTCAGTCGAGTTCGATTATTTATACCATGTCACCTTTACAGAACTACGATATAATCTTGGTTTTAATTAAATTAGTTTATTAGTTTCTTAGTAATAAAATTACTGTCACCTTACCTCTTCCCCTTTCACTTTTTCTCCTACTTTCTGGTACTTGGGATGGGTAAGCACTTTAAGGAATGTGTTGAATGCACAAAATTGGGGAAAAATCTAAAATTTTGAAGGTTTTGAGAATCAACAAATCTAATGAATGGCCTGAAATTGTGACCAAGGGTGTTTGCATTCTATCTAAAAAATAAAGACCTTGGAATTATTGCTAGCATTATCACAAAATTCGGGATCAGAACTGGTTTTGCACTTTTCCATATAAAACTACAAACAACAAATGACTGATCATATATATTTAGAATTGTTTTAGCCACTTGCAAAACTGCATAAATTATGAAATTTAATAACTCAATAACTAAAAATTTTAAATCCACTTTCATAAACCTATTACTGAAAATAATAAGTAATTTTTGAGTCTGTTGCCGTTAAAACAAAACCAATCATTAAATTTGATTATTGTTTTAGCAGGCACAGAGCTAAATCTGTAAACAAAACTACCTAAATAAAAAAGTTGTCAGAAAGCTGACACACATCCTTGGCTGGCATATATTTAGTTGGCACCGTCTCTATGAGCTCCTACTTAATGCAAAACATTTATTAGGTTTTGAAGGCTTTTATTTTTCCATAAAAGTTATGCTGAATGTACTTTAAAATTGAGAACGAACTAAAATCGAAAACCTTCCATATAAACTTGGGTCTAAATGTAAAAGATGAGAGTTATATTAATTTATGGTTTGTATATTCAAACACTCCGATAATTTTTGTGGATTTTGGCAATTTAAAAGCATAATTAGAGATTTTAGTAAAAGTGAGCTTTATAAAACTTATATCTGTAATCTAATTTTGGAGTACAGTGACAATTTTAAATAAATTTATAAGTGTTTAATATATTACTACTGACAATGTCAAAGAACTTGCAATTCATAGACTTAAAATTGTGAGTAAAGAAATATTTAAAACAAACATTTTTATTTGTCTTCAATTATAATTAACACATCATCTAAGAACCATGTAGGTGGGAATATAGTTTCTTGGTGCACCCCAAAGAAAAGTACCATATTATGCACATATTTGTGTGCAGCAACCTTTAGTCTTTTCGCCTAAAATGCAATTACAATGGTATACAATTATTGCCTCCCTACTTCATGAGCTGTCAACGAAAATATAAATAAAATAAATTTTCGACTTATATTTCTAGACTGGATCCATCCTGTAAATAGCCATGAGGTATTCAGCTGACCTCGAAGTAGTCTGCTGACCTCCCTGCACACTTCTATGACAAATCATCATTCTCTCTTATGTATATGTAATAGGACCGTGCCTGCTTTATTTGATGTATTCCTAAAGAAATAAAATTTAGTTAGCTTAATAAATTAATTTGTTGAGCCCAACTTATTTTTCAATATTGGCATTTCCCAGATTGTAACTTGTATTGATTTTTACACTTAGAAAGATATAACCAATTTTTAAACCATGCCACAATTTATTACAGTCGTGGTGCAAGAAATCCCATCTTCTTTGCAACAATTACAATATGAAGTTCATTAATATTTCCTAATCACATTAAAAAAAAAAATTAAAATATAAAACCGCCTCAAAAACCTGTTTAAATGATTGCTTAAACAGACTTCAAAATGACTAATTAGATATTTTTAGAATTTATTTCAAGTTATTTAAATAGGTTTTGACTGCTTAAAAATTTAATTTATTTCACACTTTTAGTTATTGATTACTTATAACTTAATAAGTCATGTGCTACTTTATATGTGGATTAAACCATAGTTAATATAATTGGCCAAACGTCTCTTTGTTTTAACAGAGCAAGTGGAAAAGCAGTTCCGATCGAATCCATTGTTCACCAGTTATCATCCGGGGTCTTTAATTGGAGTTGGAGTGCAACTACCAAATTATTTTTTACAAATTATGCTTATACTTTACAATATAAAGTTTTACACTTATGTCGATCACATTTTATCTCTTCCACAAATTAATTTACCTTATTTCTACTGTTATCTCTAAAAGTTTCAATGTGTCCCTGCTGAGATGGTCACATTGCAATAATATAAATAAATGAAAATATGTAGGTAGATTAATAAGTAATTAATTTTAATTCTGTGTAATGACTAGGTTTCATTAATAATAATGGTAGTTGGCGACAAATCGCAGTATTATCCCCTATCTCTAACTGTTTAAGAGTATCGTGTCCATCATCAGTTCGACAATACGAGATGATAACTACCAGATGCAAAACTTAATAACCAAAAGAGACTCTTCCTATAATATTTGAGGGTATCTCTCGATTTTCCTGCAGATCCCGTCAGATCCTTAGTTGGTGACTGTGGAACCACCTCGAAATATACCTTTTCAAATAAAAATAATTTTCGAAAATGGTTCACAATTGACAAAGTTATCACTGAACATCATAAAAATACATACAGACATAGAACCTTGTTTTGAAGTTGGTAAAAAATAAATTTCTAATATAGAAGTAGAAATCATTTTATTTCAAAATTCATACTGAACCATAAAAATTTAGTCTGTATTTTTAATATGTTCCTTTTATGTCTCAATTACAGGACTAATGAAAATAATTAACTATATAAATGGTAATTTTTTATATTAGAAGGGACTGCTTTGCTATTGAGTAATTTATTACATGTATAACATTTGTCATAATAATATACTATTGTAAATGTGTAATATGGTGTATTGCATGAAAGGATATTAGTAAGCAATTTTATGAAAAAAAAGAATAAGATATTCATCTAATATTGCTAAGGGCAAGTTTATGAGTTTTTAATCTCTAATTAAGGCAATTTTACATTGTTTCAATTGGGAAGTGATGAAACCTACTTCAATCAGTCGAAATTAATTGATCCAAAGTAGAATATTATGAACTATCACTTGCTCTAAACTTCTACAATTGTCGGTGTAGACTACTATGTATGTGTTTACATATATAAGATTTCAGACGAATTTTCGAACGATTATTTGACCGATGACATATAGTTATTAATATGTTAAAAAATATTTTTATGTGACAGGATATTGTATTTTATAGATTGAAGCATGTTTTAGATAAATTTTAAGGTACAATATGGTCCAATTCCTTCCCATCTAATTGGATCTGTATATTTCATTTAACGAAACTGTATATATATAATGAAATTAAATATTTCTAAATAATATTGTTATATTTTTCCTATATAGCATCTAAAATCTATATAAATAATGATAAAATGCTGTTCATTGGTAAGCGCATCACTTAGAACAGCTGGACTGATTGGTAGTTTTTTTCAATATTTATAAAAGCCGACTATGGTTTTTAGTGAAAGAAAAAAATCAGCTAAACTAAATTTTTCTATGGAATTGTATAAACTCAAGACTAAGTCACGATTTAAATGGAACTATGATCACTGTTCCGGATAGCGAGTAGCACTAGAATCAGGATCATAAACAAATGAGATCCTTACATGATACAACAGTAGGTACGTGTTTTCAGTGTAACAGTATGCGTTCCTCAGATAATTCCAGCAGAATCGATGATTGACAATAATGTCAGGCAAAGTCTAGGAATCCATTCTATGTCGACCCGACAAGGCTAAAACTAGTTTAGAAGCCTTCTTGGACTTGACAATTATGTCTCAAATTTTCGAATGCTTTTCAGGAAATAAAAGAACAACGAATTTTGATACAAAATATGGATTATCCATCCTGATTGAATAAACGATTTTGTATTGAGACTAAACGTAAGCTGTGTTCGGTAAGTACATAGTGTAAAATTAAGTATATGAAAAAACTGCATTGGTTTGAAATGTTTGAGAATCAGCCATACACTTTTTATTACTTCCATATAGATAAAAATAAAGAACTTCCTGAAAATTTGGAAGTGTGAAAGTAATATTTTCGGCTATCAGAACATTTTTCAAAAATTAAAATACCCGATTAAACCTCAATCCTAAAACTTAGTTGATAGCAAAAATCAAATTAACTACAATGTTACAAGAAACATCCTAAAAGTTCCCAAAATCTTACAACATATAACAAGCAGTTCTCGAGCCGTCAGACCGCACTAAGCGCTTGTTTACGAGAGGTTGTGTTGCCCTGCGTTCCTGCCCTTTACGTCAACACGATGGATCAAAGCGTGCCTACATTGGAATTCTCATATTACAATATTGGCCAAAGGCTTAGTTCTGCAGCATACGTAGTAAAAAATTAGATAATTTATTGGTGAAAACACCGCAATATTAGTTTATTTCGGCTCCTTTGATCGTCTCATGACCTATGTAATTTTATTATTGTGCCATGCAGCTGATATTAATACAATTTTGTACTGCAGAAGCGGGCTGTTCATACCATTTATAATTTGAGACCAAAAGCAACTCTAAAAACATTTAAAGAAATTATATTTTAACTTTAATATTACAATACATTTGCGATTACCTAATATATGTGAAAATAAATATAGAATCGTTTTAAAATAGAGCGAAATCCTCAATTAATTGCTCACCACTTGTATCGATGAACAAAACAACCCTTGATTTTCTTGTCCATTCTTCTTAAGGTGACTCAGTATTTGAAATGGGTAGTAATGTTAATGTCGAAAAATCGTAATGACGTATTTCAAGCGTAATTCTATTGCTTATGAAAATAAAGCTATTTCTAAAGAATTCTGAGATTATAAATTCCTTTAGAGTCCCAGAATCTTCATTTTTAGACTTGATAACTGCAACTCAAGAAAAACAAAAAACAATGTTTACGTAAGCATAGAGGAGAGAGGAAGAGTTTGTTTACTTTTGCTGAAAAGGGTGGGGAGGGTTAAAAATTACACTAATTCTGCTTACGTAATACTTGAATGACCCATACACGGAATACCTAAAACATTTAAAATATCAAATTTGTATGCTTTATTATTATTTATCTCATAACTAACATACCCAACTAAAATTCTACTACATTTATAAAAAGAAAAACCTAAACAAAATTTTGCAGTCCGTACTAACGAATCTGCGGGCACAGCTTATTATAGCAAAATATATTTTTGTACAGAGGTTAACGAGCACATGAACCGGAATCTTTACCTGAATGTTCTAACTTCTTTTTACTTTTACTCTGGGTTTCAATATACAGCCTCAATATCCTTCTAGCTTCTCTCTCAAATTACTCATATAATAGCTCAAACCAAAATGGCTGATCCTGCAAGCCATTCCTAAACCTTCGTTATTATATTTATCGATATTTTCTTAGAGCTATATATTCGAGTTCAAAAAGTAGTTGTAGAGATCGATTGTAGTGCTTTTTAAACTCTCAAGTTCAAAATATAATTTTAATAGGTACGTTTTGGTTCTTCGATTTGAAAGAAACTACATTTAATTAAAGAAACGCTTTTTCTAAACTTTTCAATTACAATATCTTTCGAAGGTGTCGCTCGACTTTGATCCCTTCTATAGCATTCGACACTTTTTAAATAGTAAAGATTACCGATCACCAACATCCAGTAACAGAATTTTACGAGTTTAGTTTGAAAAAACACTGTACAACAGGGCAAACGAGCATGCAGTCTACCAAAAGTAGGTCACGCCGCCCATGGACATTCGCAACGCCAGAGCAGTCATCAGTTGCCGGTCTCTCAAGTTGACCACTATCCATATGAAGCATTGTTTCTTGCTCCGCAAATGAAACAACAGGTTTTTGACGGACACGATATCGTTGTGTCGGTCTCACTTAAACAATCAAAACACAATATACGACCATTTGTTATCTATCGACAAGATGTTGAATCTAAATTTTTCAATTTTAAACATTCGCAAATATTATAGTGTAAGCCACAACATGGGATACTAAATTGTTTTTCTACATGTATTGACGTGACGCTGGTCGTCTATTAATATTGTTGAATTTATTTTATGAGTAGATAGTATAGGCTTATGGTCGCCTACTTTATTAATTAAAGTAAAAGCGCTTAGCTTGGCTCACTGCTAAAACTTTATATTATAATTTTGCAAACATGTAATTAATTAAAGGTGGACGTGTCTCTTTATTCTAAACTTCGACCTTTTCCAGAGTGTTCTAGTACGTTCGCCGCTAGATAAAACAAATTCACCTAACGAATCGATATCTAACGCTGGCAACCCATTAACGCTTTCATACAAGCATTCGTTAATTTTGTTAAGCCTTCAATCGTAGGCGAAATCAAGCTGTGACTTTCAAATTTTACGTATTTATGCTATAGCTAGGACATGATTGTTTTGATATATTTCAGTGAATATCAAAAACTATTTTAGGCGATGCTAATGGTACACCGTTTGAAATAGCTGGCTGGCAAGTCGTTAATTAAATAATGTTTTTTTATGTCTGAAAGAGATTTATTTTTATGAATTAATGGAATATATGAATAGGTAAATGCGCCGATTTTCAACTTATCCGTCGAACTTGAGAGTTTCTAGTTTTGATAAACTAATTTGAACCTTACGATCAGATAATTTAGGACTAGAAAGAGTAGAGATAGGAAACATTTTCTAATGAATCCCGACGCTTTCTATATAATTTCTGGGTTTAGAAATTTTAAATTTTGTAATGAGATTCCTGATATATCGTAGACGAGTATTATGAAAAAAACAAATTCAAAGAGTTGCGTAAATGGTGAAATGCGAAATGGAAAATCCAAATCGTTGAAGCTACAGATGTCAAATTTAACATTTTAGTTATTTGTAGAAAAAACTAGTATTTTTAAAATGAAAACTTATTTAGCACCATTGTGATTTTAATGTTGATGAAACAGAAAAAGCGACAGTAAAAGAGACAAACACACATGTATATAGGATTTAACCTGCGAGAGAATGAGATAGAATGCGAGAGAAAGTGCGTGCGCTTGCATATTGTCATTAATTGTTAAACTACAAAACATTGAGTTTGAATAATAAAATGTAAAATAACTTTTAAAAATGGTACCAATATTATTATAAATATATAATAATTCCATTCCTGATACCACATTCTTTTCATTTTCCCACAGTTTAATTTTGTGAAGGTTTTACTTCTAACGCTTGTAAACCGCACATATGTTATTTTTTTAATTAACCCTGAAGAGGGTTAAATAGGAAATTAAATGTTGTATGGAAAATTAGAACCGCTGAAACTATGACAAAAATTTGTATTTTAAATAGTCGTTACTCATAAAAAATAATGACATGCATCGTTCTTAAAAGTAACCTAAAAGAGGTGAAATTTGGATCGATATTTTCATATAAATAATGAAACCGCTGAAGCTATTGATAACAAATTATATTTTTGGTACTTATTACATTAGAGAAACAATAACATGCATCATTTTTGGAAAATTATCTATAAGAGAATGAAATAATTTTATGGAAAATCGAAACCAATGTGTATTTTGTCCGGTTTTTTTTTGTATGCTTAAATCGGTTTTTATAAAACTAACTATATGCTGTACATTATTTAAAATGACGTACTAGAAACATTGAATGATTTTACTAATAGAGATATATTATTAATATGTTTAGATGACTCAGAGAATAAAATTTCTTAAATATTTTTTTATGTTAGAAACCATTTTAATAGGCTAGTTGACAAAATTTTAAAAACTAGTTATTTATACACCTAGACACTTATTTTATCCAAAAAAATATATATTTTAAGGAAAAACTAATATTTACAATTAGTATTTTGCATTTAAAAAAATCAATTTAATTTTCCGTCAAAAACGCTCAAGACTGTCATGGCGTCTTGAATGACGTCACGGCTCATAAACAAAACTGTTTGTTTACTAAGATTGGAAGTGTTTTAAAATAAAAATGGATTTGCCGTCTTATAACTATTACAAGTGCTGTGTAATGCCTCAGTGTGAAAGTACAAGCATAAAACGCCCAAAAATTATTTATATATGTTCCAAGAAATCAACAAATACGGAAAAAGTGGCTAACACTTGCAAGAATGATAGTCGAAGAATGATAGTAAAAGGTCTACAAACAATACATACAAAATCAATAATCGGTAATAAAACATTAATTATATCTAAACTTATAATAAATATATTATACTTACATTGAAGCTTTAACATTGCGGAATTCCGATGAGCAAAAGTCTCTATTTGATGCGAAAAATGTACCAAGCATAACAGCGTCAACTCTGGGCAAGTTATTGCTATTTGCTGCTAAATCCTGATTCCATGATGATATCTGTTTGTCTTTCACTATATGACTAAGAACAACTGTATTTACGTGTTAAAAAAGGGATAAAAACGAGAAATTATAATGAAAATGGCAGGAGGCTATCTTTGTTGTATGAATGAAAACGTCAACGACAGCAGATGTTTGTAGAGCCGTGACGTCACACTTTCTGATTGGTGTTTACTGTCACGTGACTTAATGCCTATTTTTTTGAAATTTATTTTCTAAAAATATAAATAATCTTTCATTTTTATGATAATTAGATTTTTTTTTCCTAATCTAAATGTCTTGATCTATAATTAGAAACTATAATCCATCCGATTTGTTCTTAGTGGAAACAAGCCGATTATAAGTTATAAAAAATTACTTGAGTTCTTTCATTTTTATGTCGTATGTATATTTTACAAATTTTGCTAATTTTTTTACTTATTTTCCTTTTATTTTCCAGAAAAATATAAATATGTGAACAACTTTGTGATTTAATGGTTTTATGTGACACGTTAAAAAAATCTGATTGTTTTCTGGTAGTTTAGAGGTCTCTCCATCTAATGGGATTGCACATATTTTGTTGGCAACACTGTGATGAGGCAATCTGGAAAGGACCACTGGCGCAAGCTATGAGCACTAGATTCCCTGTAAGTACGATGACACACGCACCGGTATAATTCTGAACAATTGTCGGACGAAAAACGGACTGTATAAACACACGCGCCGATTTCCGGTGCTGCGGACGTTTCTTTTTTCAGTCATATTTTACACGCTAGGCAATTTACTTGTACTTGTAGCCATGAAAGAGTTACTTATTATGTATTTATTATTGTTAAGATAAAGAAGAAAATAGAAAGTTTTAAAAGCCACACCATTTGGCTGAAGCCCATAGTATCTGTAGTTCTGTATGTTACATAACAATGGCGATTCGGTCCGTGGCAGTCGAAATTCGTACATAATTAAAAACGTCACCTATAAAAGATAATATATTAGACTGGAAATTTCGGGGAACTTTGATTGTATGTTTCGTCTCGTCTATACTTTCATAGTGTTCGGTGCCGAACAGAAAGTTGGCGGACGGCCGGCGCGGATGATTCCGGTGGTGTACATTTTTCCGTCCGGCGTCGGACCAGAGTCGCTTTGCGTGTCAACGCCTGTATAACTCTGCACGAATTAGCACCGTCCGAAATATTCCAGCCGCAAATTCCGGTGTGTACGTCATCACACTAAGGTAGTGAAGCGCCTGAAAACGCTCACATCCCGCGAAAGTTGTTCGAGCACATGAAAATAGTCTGAACTGTCACAGCGTCACCGGAACGACTCAGCCAGGAAGTAGTCAAATAATTGATGAGCCTCAATTTACGTTGTAATCGGAATATCCGATTGGCGCGCCCGCGTCCCTGGTCTGGAAGTGTCTCGGCGTGACCAAAGTGACTGCGCCCATTTACCACTTTAGGAAGCGGCAACCGACAGCCGTGCCATTGTCATTGGGAAACCCTGAGAGCCCCCAGGCCGGCGCTGTCCCCATCAAAGTACCGGCCGTTATTCTATGGCCGTTACTATCCGTTAATCTGGCGTCCCTGGAAACGTTACGTGTTTCATTAGTATTGTGCTCTAAAGAACCATTTTAGCATATAATCCATGAGACATTACAAAAAATATATACGTCATGAAATCGCTTAAGGCCATGAATGGTTTTAAGCTCCGGTAAGTAAATCCGTCGTCTTGTAACTTTTAAGTAAACGTATAAGCCTAGCTAGGCAAATTATAGTCAATATAACACACCTCGGGCCGTACCCATGAGACGTACTTGCTCCCATTATTTAGCCGTCATCGGGCACAGTACCCACCTTCAGCGGAGTAGGTATATCACTTTGTCAGCTTCAAGTCTAAAATCGTTGCATTATAACATTTAATTACCTAATCACTAAAGAATTGTTAATAAAATGCCTTTACAAGAAACAATAAAATCCGGTTTTAAAAATATTTAAATAATAAATTGCTTTTGTTTATTAAAAGTATAAGGTAACAAAAGCGAAGAAGATTAAGAAGAGATAACCAAACTCAACAAGCAAGTATATCAACAAGCATTGGCTCAAAACGATGTCGAATTATGAGTAATTGAAATAAAATCTCGTCTGGAATGTTTTAGCTGATACCGAATCCAAAACAACTAATTATTATAGATTTTTGAATGTTTCTTTTTAAATTTTATTACATTGTAGTTTATTCAGTTATAAGTGTCCGATATATAAATTACTATTAATGCAGTTATCAAAATAAACAGTTGTCGAGCTCAATATCTATCTAATACAGGAAGTTTTTGCACATGCTATTTCTTATATCGGGGTAGTGTTTATACTGCTTAATAATAATATGATTCCGGCACAGACTATAGCATTATAAATTCGATCGCATCTCGACACATAAAAGCGCTTTATAGACGACCTACGTTCTCGACTAGAATTTAAGCCACCTTCCATTATACCGGCTAATACTTACCCGAGCCGCAAATACTCGTGTATATCAGATGAGACGGCTCGCGCTTCATTATGTATGTTTTAAAAGTCGTGGTCAGGAACGCGGCCCGCCGAAAGGCTCGGGGAAAATCCTCGTCGCGTTAAATTTGCAATGAGCCCGGAGCACTCCCGGCTTCCATCCGCTTACAAATTCAGTTCATGTTTAGGCGTAATAGGTACGTCATTAATTCGTATTTTACATAAGCGTAGTTTCGTTTATAATAAAAGATTCTTTTATATCTCTTAAAAGCAAATTAAATTATATGGGTTTTTGAATGAAAAACTCATGAGACCTGTCAGAAAAACCTGATCTGTGAGATTAATTATTCTAACAAATTTATCGAATATCTTTACAGTAATTTTCAGCTATTTTATACATAATTTATTGTAATCTGTGAAACTAAATGGGTTTTACATGATTTTACGGAACTCTAAAAATATATTATACATCCCTCTCATTAGTTTCCAGCTACCGTCATACTAAATTTCATTAAATTCGGTTACATTATGTGGTTTTTTAGTAATTCTCAAGGAATCCTAAGCACGTATCGTATACGTTTTTATTGATTTCCAACTAACTCCCTTATAAATTTTATCTGAAACTGTAAAAATAAAGTTCTTAGTAATTCTCATGGAGCCCTAAAATGTATTGTGTATACTTTCATTTGTTTCGAGTTAACTCCCTACTTAATTTTATTGAAATCGATGAAACTAGAAGGTTTTCAGTAATTTTCACGAAACCCTAAAATGTATCGTTTATGCTTTTATTGATTTCCAGTTAACTTCCAAAATTTATCTAAATTGGTAAAACTATTAGGTTCATAGTATTCTCACGGAACCCCACAAACGTATTATATATTCTTTCACTCGTTTCTGGCTACTTGACTATGAGGGTTCTCAGTAATTCGGACGAAATCCTAAAATGTATCATATATGCTTTTGTGGTATCCAGCTAACACCCTATTAAAGTTTATTTAAATCGTTATCTTTATAAGAGTTCATATTGACTCTTACGAAGCCCTAAAACGTATTGTATATATTTTCATTCGTGTATCCATACTAAGCATTGTTGAAATTGTAAGAGTTTTAATTAATTCTTTCATCGGAACGCGAAAAAAGAACCAAATACTTAAAAATTTATATCGTAGACAGTTTTCGCCCGCAGTTTCACCCGTGTAGCCACAGAATGAATTCCTACACATTTTATACGAGTATCGACTGATGACATGTTTCCATCGTGATCCCGATCCCACTCCTTGTCCTCGATTTCGTCTCGATTTAGGTACCAAAACCGATCTTGTTCCTGATCTCGATTCCTTTTTCCTTCACCTTCGATGCCGGTGAATTATCACATTTTTAAGTGTTGATCAACTTTTACACAAGAACCCTAAACGATTCCGGAATAAAAAGTACCTTAAAGATAGGCCCATAAGCTATTTTACGTACAAGCGAACGTCGCACCGTAAGTGGTTCAGCCGTTCCAAATATACACCATTACACGTAGTCAGACAGACAGACAAAAAAATTTAAAACTTTATTTTCTTTCATGTAAAGCTTCTTCTAATACTTACGAGCACAGCAAATAAATAAATCAGGCATATCGGTTCTGTCGTTTTCAAGTAATAATCAAGCGAAATCATATTTTTATTTATATAGTTACATCGAAATACAAATTACATAAGCAATGTAATGATTTGAATAAAATGTTTCTCTGTAAACAATCGAATGATTATCCTAACACGCGCATCGGAAAGCCTTACTTCCATAAAGACTTACATCCATAATTTGGCGGTACAAACATACTTGAGAGTGCGTTTTAGCACTAGAGCGCTCAGTGTACTCGAGTCCATAACTCGCAAAATATTGTATAATAATGACATATGTACGCGAATATGTCACGGCGTTTTGTGCTACATAATTAAAACTTCACCCTCTCGCAGCCAGCAACACGCAGAAAATTGCAAAAATTTGCGCATTAACCGAAATGGCGCTGCAGAATGTTTTCTGTGATTTATGATGACACATTGATCAGGAAATTACATCATTATGGCGTCACGGGTAGACTTCTGGAGTCTTACTTAAGTGATACAATTCAAAGGGTTGACGTTAATGGTAAGAGCTCGTTAGAATCAGCAGTCAATATGAGTATGCCACAGGGTTCAGTTCTTGAACCATTTCTGTTCCTAGTATACGTAAATGATCTACCATATCTTATTAGAGATGGTCATGGGATTGTATTGTTTGCTTATGACAACTCCTTACTTTTTAAGATCGATAGGCAACAACCAGCTCTTGACGAAGTAAACAGTACAATCTCTGAAATCGTTGAGTAGTTTAAGTATTAATAATCTTTTTCTCTATGAAGGGAAAACAAAACTAGAAGAATGAGGTACTGGATATTGTGGACACGACCTTATTTCTTGGTACTACTTTACATGTTATGTTACTTTGGAATTCTCGAAATTATTCGAAGATTAGAGAAAAGGCTTGGTTGGTTGGATTGGATTGCTCGGCTAGCAGATTACTTCATATTATTTATATATATATATATATACACCTATATGATATGTGCAAATAAGCAAACCGCTACGGACAACTGGCCGATAAGATAGGACATTCAAGGCCGAAACGTTGTGTGGAGTTCTTAGTGCTAAACTTTGCTTACGTTTCAATGCTATTTTCGCTATTTTTAGAGTTCCGTACCTTAAAGAAAGGAACCCGTAAATAATCATTTCGTTCTCTTAGGTAACTTGCAGTGGCAATAATTAAACTTCTAAATGAATGTAATCAAAACTACGGCCAATTACGCATATAGTTTCATACTACATGCTTACCACCATCACTATTATTGCAACCACTTATATATTTTTGAATTTTTTTTGTCTTATAACCTATAAGACAAAAACTCAATTTAACGTCATTGCAGCCAATAAAATCGTAAAGGCAATCATGTGATAACTATAATTTTGAATAACATCACAAAGATTAAAATAAAAAATCTGAAACAAGATGTTAAAGCTTTATTGCTGACAAAAATAAAAAAATAAAAAAACTTAAAATAAATCACCATAATATTGCTCAAGTCTTAACGAATCAAATAATAAATTATTTGATTAACTGTCTGCAATCAAGATAACCCCTCATCTCTCAAGTCGGATGAATTATGGACGCCGTAAGAACTCCTTTGAAAATTAAATTTATAGTTGAAGTTCACAGAGCCACGAATTAATATTTTATTTTGCCCGCGATCCGGGGTCGCCGGCGCCGAGGGCGTAGGGCTTCTCAGAGGCCGTCCTGAGGTAGTAAATCCCCTCCTTCCTGCGCAGAAACAATGGAAGTTGATCTTTAAGATTTACGTAAATGTTATTACAGCTTTACAAACGAGAGTTCTTTGTTAAATTAAACGCTAGAAAGCCGGCAACTTGGGAATGCCTGTACATATCTAAATCGATTGTCGGCATCGACGGGAGCTTTTCGTCCCAACTTTGAGTGTGACCGGTTGAGCGCCATTCAAATGATCCTTAAAAGCTGTTCATCGCACAGTCAATTATCATACTTGGTAATTTATTCAACAGTCTATCGGATAGCGGGCACCCGTTCTAGAATAAGAGATTATCTTAAGAATTCGAGGAGATAAGGCAACAAGGTACCTAAAACATTTCTAAACATCAATAAAGAAAACAAGAAATCATTTTATGTCTAAACTAGTTATTAATTTTTTACCTTCACTTGCAGTTATTTTTTGCATCTATAAATTTGTATTTGTTTTTTAATTAAATTCTGTCAACATGTTTAGTCAAAATGTTTTATTGCTTTTTATTTTAAAATAAAATTTCGTAAAACGTAGAATTTTCAACCCTCAATTATTTTATAAAGTATTATTTGCAGTAAACTTAGGTCTTTATTATATTTTTTGAAAATTATGTGCCAAAAATGGGTAGTAAAAAAATATTTGACAACTTTCATACAAATATTTTATTTCATGTTCGCTATATGCATTTGTGGTTGAGAAACAGATATTTTTATCCTGTGCATTATCATCGGCTCAAACTCTTTGGTTATCTCTCAGTCTATAATTATTATTATAGAGTCGATATAACTCATTCATGCTGCTATGTAAATGACCACAATCTAATTTTTCTTCCTCTACAATATAACAATTGAAATATTGATTAATAACTACAGTATTTATGAGATACATCAGGAACATAGCAGTCATGGCCAAAATGGGAAAACCATTATCAGAATTGGCATTAGAATAGAAAATATGACTGTGGGATTAGAGACAATCATTGCTAAAGTTTAAAATTGACACACAGCGAATAATTGGACGGGGAACGACTAGTTATAAGCACGTATAAAATTTTCTTCCAAACTCAGATGTTTTTTATTTTTTTTTCAGTCAGTTCTACAAACACGTATTTCTAGAAATCATGTAACTGTCTATCGCTTTACGCAGACAAAACTTATTCTTCTACTTCGCAAAGACTTAACATTTATAATAGGAAGACTATTATCGGGGATTGCATCGAAAAGAAATCCCTTAATGTAATGCGTAAAAAGATAGCCTGTCAAATCTTTTTCTATCAAAACTTTTTCTATGCTTAATATGTCAAATCCGAAATTAACTTATACAATTTCGCGTTTTTATCTTTTGATGTAACTCGCCATTACAAAATTAGGAACAAGAAAATTGGAACTTCACAATTTCACTAATTAAATATATTGATTGTTGTATTTTTTTTTTATTAATTATTTAAGATACTATGTATAGTTCTGTAGTGCATTTTATTATTATTATGATTGTTGTAAACTAGTTGTGCCCGCAGCTCCACTTGCGTGGAAAACAGAATTATTATTTAGCATTTTTTAAATAAAATAGAAATTTAATTTTATATATAGTTATCATATAAATAAGAATGAGACAAATATTTTTATGTATAAATATTCTTTGACACTTTAGATGTTTGGTGATTTTTATTTCCTAACTTGAAAACTGCTATTTTATTCTTATCAACGCTCGCCGTCGACCGCTGCATGTATTTTGAAGACCAAAATGCTTATTGAAGGTCATCCTTAGAAAATAGACACCTTCCAAGGATTTCTCGCTCTCGCTCTAGCCGGTTTTTTGTAGGACTTTGAAGGTTTAAGATTATATAGGACATTAATTTGATATATTTCTAATGGTTTAGTCAGCGTAAGTCATTTAAGCGCCCCAAAAAACGTCTTTTTCCGACTTGATTGAACCTTTATCGTAACTGCCTATTTTGTACGTTACTTTATGTAACAAAATATATCATACAACTATATATCATACAATCTCGATCTGTCGAGAATAAAAATAAATATTGCGTACAATAAGCAAAGTAAATTTTATGGAAAGTTAGTTTCGGGTGCTTCCATTGTAGTTGTATGTACCTGCACATCCTTAAACTATGTAAATTTTACATATGTTTAAGTATAGA
This sequence comes from Eumeta japonica, assembly GCA_005406025.1. Lineage (NCBI taxonomy): Eukaryota > Metazoa > Arthropoda > Insecta > Lepidoptera > Psychidae > Eumeta > Eumeta japonica. The sequence goes on from BGZK01003840.1 coordinate 16,825, forward strand.
TGATTGATTTAAGACACCAATTTCTTTAGGTGTCTTTCTAGAAACAGTTGATTAGGATTGTATTAATATTGGGCATATTCGCATTTAGGTTACTGCCGGCGAGATTATGAAGTGAGTTAGACTCCAAAAAGTGTAAAGTCTACAAAACCTATAATCGCAACAGAAAAACGACACTGTATAACCATGCAAGACTGTTTAAATGCACATTATTGAAAAGCGTATAATATTTATTTAATTATTTCGGTCGTCACGTTGAGTTCAATTAGAAGGGTAAAAATAAAGTTTATTAAAAACGACACACCTACGTCTCTTGGACAACCCAAATGTTTATAGTGCATTGACGTCGCTCAATCAAAACGTATCGTTTTGTTCAAAAAAGAATAATAACAATATGCTGTTTATGCTTAAAGCTTTGCTTTAGCGAAAACTTTATGACAGTTCAGAGATGCCGTCTCCTCAAAACTAGCCGTCGCAACAATGTTTAAATAATAAATATTTGACCTAATCACTTATGAAGCACTTTTGAAGCCTATAAAATATTTTTGACACATAACATAACGTATGCAAAATCATAATTTTTAGTACATTTCCACGCTCATTGCACGTTTATCATTTTTTTAATAAAAATTGAACGTGTGCAATTTTCGAGAATATTGTTTCTACAGTGTGTGCGAAATTATTTGGTATTTCTTATAATTTTTTTTGTACGGCTTACGAGAATTGTGCTTTTGATCCCAGTTCTGGTCCCAATTCTAAACCCGAATAGATGTTGACCTGAAATCTCTCTTGAATATGGTTTTTTACCAATAACCGATATAGCGTATATATCTTTCTGAAGTATAAACTATTTCACTGTTAAGTTTCAGCTAATTCTGTTAATCCATTAATGCGTGATTGAGTGACAAACATTTAAACGTATAAACTTTGAATTTGTGGTATATATTAGTAGGATTAACGTATTAAATATAAATACAGAGAATGCAGTGGATTGGAACAGAAAATCACAGACTTAATTAATAAACTTGTGACATATTAAGAAAGTTTACATTTAAAGCACATCGTAGATAACGAGCTTCCGTTAAACAATTGATTAATGCTATTGAATGAAGAGCTCTCTAAAAAATTTATATTAAGTAGAGATCTTTGGTCCGCCTTACCGGGAGCTGGCTGAACTTATGTTTATGCATATGCATACCTATGCAATATGAATAGGTAATTTTATTATAAGAAAATTTACAATTTATGAGATATTTTGTGTTCGTGTGTTATTTATACACGAGAAATAATTGGCTATATATATATTACGTATTCATTTCGAGGCTCGATAAGGTATGGGTAACTGTGTTCTTGACCTCGAAAGCTGAGAGACCTTCCAAGTATGTATGTATATACATTTTCGAAGTCTTAGAAATCGAATTCAAGCTCTTTGAATGCCTCTTCGATCGGATAGTACAAACCTGATGCGACGACAAACTGAATTTTGTATCATGATAGTTATGAATTAAGGCGAAATCGAAGGATACCGAACCAGTAGATTATTGCCCGATACCTGTTAGGGGCTCCGTTAAAATCTACATCTCACCCGTAGTGAATGTCAAAACCTCCCATAGGCAGGGTGTCGGCTGCGCCTGCGCATCGGCCGTTATAGTACAACTCGTTGTAATCGACGCAGCGCACGGCGGTGAACGGTACCTCCAGTGATGGATTCCGCGAAGCATGTGGGCGCGGTTGTGGGCGCAGAAACCTAAAACGTCAATTCCCGGTTATCATTCTGCTCATAGTTTCCGTTGATGTTTTGGTAAGTAATGCTTTTCCTGTATTGGAAAATTCAACTGTATTGGAAGACCTATATAAATTGATAGAAACTCAAAATGTTCATTTTTAATTATGTTGCATTACATAAGTCTATTAGATTGTAGTGTGTCCTTGTGGTGAACCGTCACTATTTAGATTATAA